>JAQGAT010000520.1:0-29071 GCA_034687845.1 Pantelozetes paolii | reverse complement strand
TAGTTCTGTTGTTGTATTTGTACTAGTACCATCATCATCGTAATATTCATATTCTTCAGGATTTCCGACACCAGGTAATTCTGTTGTTGTATTTGTACTAGCACCATCATCATCATAATATTCATATTCATCAGGGTTTCCGACACTAGCTGGTTCTGTTGTAATATTTGTGTTAGTACCATCATCTTCGGAATTGCCACTTTCAGATAGTTGTGTTGTTGAATTTGTGCTAGTAGTATCATCATCGTAATATTCATATTCCTCGGAATTGCCACCTTCAGGTGGATGTGTTGTAGTATTTGTACTATCACCATCATCATCGTAATATTCATACTCGTCGTTATTTTCACCAGTTTTGCTTGTTGTTGAACTGGATTCAATTTCATTATCTTCGTAGTACTCATATTCTTCTGTACTCACTCCAGGTTTAGAAGTGGTGATATTTGGTTCACCATCGTCGTAATATTCATATTCTACAACGGACTTTGGTGAGTCACCTGGTTAATTATTATAAATTTATCTTCAATTCAAATTGATTTCTGTATTCTCACCATTCCTTTGACCTGATGTTGGATTAGATTTATCCTTGATGTTTTCATAATCAGCTGGATTTACAGGTTGTTCCTCAATGGGAACGATTTGATTGTTTGTCTGAACTGTTAAACAAAATGTTTATTATTTAAAACAAATATAATCAAAGTTTTACTGAAATATGTGATGAAAGTGATTGAAACTATGAGAAAGTATTTGTTAAACATTTTATGATGTTTTTGATGCAAAAGAGAAGACATTATTGTTTTTAATTGAATTCGTATTTTATTTGAAACATAATATCATTTAAGAATTTAATTAATAAAACTTAATTTTATATTTAAACTGGTTCATTTCTTATCTACCTCTTAAACCGGGTAATACCTAATTTTATACTAATGTTAAAATACTTAAACATTTTATCGTGGTAAATATTTATTTGCTTGTGGATATGATTTTTTAATTTTAAATTGACACTGGCACAAACATTGAATTCATTGCCAGAAGAAATATCATTTATTAATATATTTTGTTTTGTTTTTGATATTTTTATAATTAGATTAGTGAATGATATTGTCTAAAGCATTCATCATAAGCATAACAATAGACACCATGCTCCTTTTACAAATACAAATATTATTTTTGTTTTAAAATAAATAAATAAAATAACCTTTTCTATGTACTCTAAATACAATAGATGTAGTAAGCTGCATCTATTAATCAAAATAGAAACAAATATGTGAGTTCTTTTGCAAATATTTATTCTTGATAATTTTGTTATTTTGTATAATTGTCGAACAAAACACCAACATCCTTTTATTCATTTAACATATTTTTGATAACTTTAAAAAAAAACTTTATTTAGCTTACATTGCTTGATTGAAAAAAACAAAAAAAACTGTGCGACAGCCGGGAGTCGAACCCGGATCAACTGCTTGGGAAGCAGCTATGCTAACCGTTATACCACTGTCGCTGCTGAAGGCTAAGCGATAAACCGGTTTAGTTTATAGTTTGAGAATACATTAAAAGTAATTTTCATTATCTATTGATTTGAAATTAATTTTAATTATTGTTATTATTTTGCAAAAATATATATTAAATAAATTGATTCAAGATAATTTTATTAAAATCATAATTATTAATGATTAAGTAAAATATTAATTAGACTAATGTAACCTGTTAAGTTATGGATATACCGTATAATTGTTATCTAAGATATCATATTTTATATGATTGTGCCTCTATATTGAGCATGGCCATTTCTAATAAACTATTTTAAAACTACATTTGAGTCATAAAATGTGATATTTTGTGAATTTTCTGATAATATTATCATTTAATCAAAGGTTTCTTAAATTAATATTTTCTATATAATGAAATAATACCTTTCACATTTTATACTAATATTATATTACGTGAGAATACATTAATAATACAATTGATAGAATAAAATTAATGAGGTCGTATTTAATAAACGCTGAATTAATATTTACTCAGGTTCACATTTCTTTTATTGGAGTCACATTATATTTGACACAACTATTTATCGGAATTGTTGATACAAACGCTTTGATATTATTTACTGTTGAATATATTGTCTACAACTTAGAGCAGACAACGCCACAAAAATATTTCCAGAGGGGGCGAAGGGTTGGATATAAATCTTATGGAAATTGATTTAGGAATTATATTTGGTCTAAATTTTATTAATATTTTCAGTAAACTAATTTTAACCGAAATTATACTCAAGAATTGTACAAAACTTATATAAATGACAATAGTTTTGATTATTTTTGAAAAATAATTCAAATAAAAGATATCTTTAAAAATAAATATGAATAACAAATCTTTAACATCTCTGACCAAGAATATGTTTGTCATCTAACTATCAACCAAATGTTTATTTAGGTTATTCAATAATAGATAAATTTTCTATATTAAAGAAAGTTTGAAATAATTACTTGTTGTTTCGTTCACAGAGTAGGAAAGATGGGATATATTAATATTTTACCACAGTAGTAGAATTATTAGTATTTTGACTAGGGGGGGGGGGATTATTTTTATTATTCCTCATTGGCTATGCCTGCTTTACATTCTCTTCAAATCACTCTAAAATCATTTAAAAAAGTTTATAATCTTTAGTTAAATAAACTTTTTATCATTTATCCTTTGATTACTGAATGTGTGAGCAGAAGGTGTGTGTTATAATTGAACTTTAACCTTGATATAAACTTTGATTTTTATGATCAAAATCAATGTAACAAAGTGTAAAAAAGTAAATTTAATTTTATTGCAATTAAGAGTATTTATAAGAAAAATAATACTCAAAAGTCAATTAATATTCTGAAAAATGTTTTTCAAATTAATAACATGTGTTTTATTACCAATTGTTTTGTCTATAAAATTGCCAAATTTTCAATCTGACCAGGGTATGAAAATTTTATTATCTTAATAAACTAATTATTAATATGAATATTTTAATTTAACAGCTGAGCTTGATGCCTCGTATTGGATAGACAATTCACAAGAGGCTGTGTTCAGTGCATTTAACAGAAAAAATATTGACCACAAAGCAAAAAATGTGATTTTGTTTTTGGGAGATGGAATGGGTATTACTACCATAACCCCGGCCAGAATTCTGAAGGGTCAGTTGCACAATAAATCAGGTGAAGAATCTAAGCTCGCATTTGAAGAGTTTCCTTATGTCTCACTCATTAAAGTAAGGATTGATTTAAGATATTATATTTAAATGCTTTTATAACTTCTAACTTACACTTCATTAGACATATAATGTCGACTATCAGGTGCCAGACTCTGCGGGCACGGGTACGGCATATATGTGTGGAGTGAAGACCAATAAAGGTGTGATCGGTGTGTCTGCAAGAGTGAAGAGAGAAGAAACTGATTGTGAATTTGTTAACAAAAATAGTGTCTCTTCTATAATAAAATGGGCGAAAGAGTCGGGTATTGAATCTGTTTTATAATTATATATGAGCTTGGTTATTCTTATATTTATTAACATTAAGGTAAAAGTACCGGGATAGTTACCACTACACGTATAACTCATGCAACGCCAGCGAGTGGCTATGCAAGCGTTGCGGATCGTGACTGGGAGGGCAGCTTACCTTCAGACGCGGCCAGTAGTCCAGGAAATTGCAAGGATATTGCTCGACAACTGATTGAAAACGAACCTGGATCTTCTTTGAATGTTATCCTAGGGGGTGGTCGGCGTTATTTTCTCCCAAAAAATGTTACTGATATTAGTGGTGAAGTGGGTCAACGAACTGATGGCCAGAATCTGATCGAGAAATGGCTTAATCTTAAGAGAGATAAGGGTTTTGATTCAGAATCATATCATTTCGTGTATAATAGACAACAATTGGAAAAAATTGATTACAAGAATAAAACCAATTATTTATTCGGGTTATTCAATTTTAATCACATGAGCTATGATAAGGAAAGGGATGTGTCTGATGTGGGAGAGCCAAGTCTGGAGCAGATGACTGAATCAGCGATTCGTGTGCTTATGAGGAATGAGAACGGATTTGTGCTTCTTGTAGAGGGAGGGCGTATCGATACCTCACATCACGACAACTACGGGGTTATGGCACTGCACGAGACCATAGCGTTTGATAAGGCTATTGGACGGGCAGTCAATATGTTGTCATTAAATGAGACACTAATTGTTGTAACCGCTGACCACTCGCACACATTCACAATGAATGGATACCCTAAAAGGGGTACAAATATTTTTGGCATCTCTGATAGTGACAGTAAAGGAATGGCATTTACGACTTTGATGTACGGCAATGGACCCGGATATAAGTCTGATAGAGAAGACCCGGAGACTGTTGATACTTGTAATATAACTTCAAGTTAACGTCAATATAAATGGCATTGAATTTTAAATTATTTTGAATAAACCCATTCATAGCTGACATACACTATCAACACACCTCTGCTGTAAAGCTCGTTGAATCAAACCATGGTGGAGAGGATGTTGGTATGATTGACCAAGATGATTGTACTAAAAATTCAAATTTAAATTTATACATAACTCTTAAGCGCTGTACAGCACCGGACCAATGGCTCATTTATTCCATGGCACACAAGAACAGTCATACATTGCTCACGCGATGGCATTTGCATCCTGTGTTGGTCAATACAAACGAAGTGATCATTGCTATACAAGCAATGCTTATAAGCAAGGTGTTTCATCTAAATCAGCATTTATTGCAAATTATGTTTTGATTTTACTCATTTTTCTTCCTTTAATTGGATGTTAACTTTGATATTTTTTTAGCTTTAAGAATATTTTAGAAATGACCTAGAGAATGTTATTGTATGTATTATATATTTATTAATTCAATATCGTTTTAAAATACCAAGATTATTTTCAGTAAACTTAAAGAAAAAGTATAAACATTGAATAGAGGTTTAGATGAGCATTTTATACACCTGTGAAAGGGTGAACCTTGAAAATAGTGAGTTTTTTTATTATGTAAAATGCACTGAAATTATTAAACATTATTTATAAGTTTTTTCTCAAGTCTACCGAAAGCAATAGGACCTAGATTAGTGTTTAAATAAATCAATTGAAAGAAAAATTTAATCATTTTTTTGCAAAATATGACAAAATTTAAAGTTCTTTGAACTGAATTTGTTTAACAAGTGTTTAAATGTAATAAAATATTTTCAAAAAATGTGTTTCTTTTGAAATAATATTTAACTTTGTTTTACATTCAGTTCATTAATAGTACTAAAAGTTATTATAATTAAAGTTAACATTAATTTAATTCAAAAATACAATTGAATTTTGAATTATAATGAAAAATCTAAGCTTAATATTATTGCAAATATCAATCGCTTGTATTGTTTGTGATGGGAGTGTTTGGATCAGAGACGATGACAAACCAATTGAGTCATCGGCTGAAGAGTCAGCGGCTTATGTGCCGATTGAGGAAAAACCAATTGAGTCTTCATCTCAACCATTGAATACCGATTCTTCAACATTAGACTCCAGCTCTTCCACAGAGACTGATACCAGCGCTACGGCATCGAGTGATACGACCACTACTACAGTGAAACCAAGTATTGATTGTCTTATTCTTAATAATTATAAAGTTTTTATTAATAATTGTTTTGCGTAATCAGAGCCAAAGAAATCTGGTTGTACCAATCAATTGTGGGCAGATATCAAGTACTGTTGGGCCAGTTGTAACAATGCGTCCACCAGTAGATTTTGGGATACCTGGTGCTTCACTACAAAAGGGGGAGAAAATGCCACTAAAGTTGAGTGTTTTGAAGACAATGAATGTGACACTGAATGGAAGTGTAAGACCTCTTGTGGTTTATTTTCACCTCATTTGGACAGAAAAGAAGGTGAAGTAAACAATTCAACAGTTTTTGAGACAAACGAGGAATGATTTACATTTATTGAATCGACAAAATGATCAATCTCAATTTTTAACTTTAATTAAATTCTGGAAATTTTCTTTTTAATAATATTTCAATAAAACAAATAAATTATGATTTCATATAAACCCTTATTTTATTTTAAGTCAAACATTGAGAAAAACGTAGGAATAATGTTTTGAAATTGTGCCTGCTCAATTTATTATTAAGTATAAAACTTTATTTAACTCTTAATTTCTAATAATAATATAATTAAATATTTAAAACAATACGAAAATTAATAAATATTAATTGAAACTCAAATCGTATTGTAGTTTACAATTAAATACTTAAAAACAATTGAAAGAAAACATTAAAACACTTTAAATTATTTTCATTCCAATGCCTGATAAGAATATCTCCTTCTCTTCAGCAGACAAACCGTCCAAACAATTAAAACAATCAAAACTAAAACCATTAGTAAATTGATAGCAAGTATTGAAATATTAATTAAAGTAAAGACATTATCATAACTGACATCAATAAGACCGCACTCTTTGTCCCAATCTTCAGATATTAGTGCTTTTGTGAGATTAAAGAACTGTTTGATTGGACAGTCATTTAAATAATCACATTTTGGTAAACTAAGTAAATGTGGATTTCTGTCGCTAAGAGTTTCATTGAAAAAATAGATTCTTGTGAAATACCCCTTAGTGTCAGGGGTTTGATGTAATTCAATGAACAATGAACAGCCGAATGGTATTAACTCTCCATTGAATACATTCAATGATTGCATCAAAACATCTAATTTTGAATCATGTGTTGAATAGATATATAATTTCTGAGAATTTTGGTCAGAATTGATGTGATTTTGAAAATTGTTTACAATTTCATGGATCAGATCTCCGGCTCTTGTCCTCTGAATGAGACTATTCTTCCACTTTATAGTCCAATAGAGTTTATATAAAGGAAACAATTTCTTCAATATTTTGTTTTCGTATTCAGTGGTCCACACATTAAAATCAGACCATTTATACCCTCGACTATACTCTATGGAAAGGGTATCATAAAAGTCGTTCACATTTTCAAGTGTCAGAAGGGGTTCTCCAATATACTCGCTCAATTCTTTGAGATATTCCCGTTCCCTTTCAAGATTATTAATAACTTCATTGCTATTTAAAATTTCATTTAACTCCTGGTCGGCCGACGGACAGTATGCTTCAACCCTAAGGAGGCGGTCGTCATCCATAGGAATATATGTATCGATGGGAATAGGCTGCCAATGAAGACCCAACTGAGCTTCGGAATCATTATTCCACTGCCATTTTGTATTATTTGGTGGATAAGCACCTGAGAGTACGAGTGATATTGACTCCAAGCACCTGCCCTTTGCTGAACTTCTTGCGTATACTTCTCTTGGACTGTATTCTTGACCCAAATAATCGTTGTATTCGTTGCGAATGAATTGACCCAATCTATACATCCGATACTTTCCTTGAAGTGTGAGTTCACCCTCACCTTCGGGCCAGTATTTTGTCATATTAAGGAACGGGTCATTCGGATACCAGTTCTCTATATTTCTATCTCCATGTCTGTGAACCACTTGTAATAGTTTTAGTGTAGATATTGAGTGATTGGACCATAAAATGGCATTTTTTATTAAAACAGATAACAAAACAAATGTAAAACAAAATAGTTTTGAACTCATTTTGAAAAACCTTTTTTGAATTATTTGAAACTAATAACAGAAATACTAATTAATAATCAAAACATTTGTAATATTTTTCAATAAATCATTTTCAGTCATCAAATCAAATGTATATTTAATGCTTTTAAACTAAAGATAAACAATTGATTAGATTATTGGAAATTGAATAGTATTGTCGACTACCAGTGCATTCAGTTTGAGTTTTCCTGATTAGACATAAGTATGAAATGTTGTCTCTAATCGGTTAACAGGTTTTCAATTATACAAAAGGATTTTCTAATCGTTTAATAAAATATAACTTTTGATTCAATTTTATATAACTTATTGTTAAATAAACTCAAGTTTTCATTATTTTTATAATTGAATTAAATTAATCAAAACTGAAATAAATATCTGAAATTACTATTTAGTATCAATATATCAGTTATTTACATCACTGTACAAATATGTAAATGACAAAGTTCAAGTTTATTTATAGCATAATTTTTAATAACATTAATATTTGATTAAGTCTTAAGAAAAATATTTAAACTTTTAAGCGTTTGGTTTATTTGTATTACCAATTGGTGTGATGTATTTAATAGCAACTTTACCAGGACAAAATGCATCACATTTACCCTTTAATCTAGCAAATGCCCATAATGATTCATGTTGAAATATTCCAATATGACAATTTCCAATTCTTGGTAATTCTATTTCAAATAACACTATACTATCGCCACCGCAATGGACTGATTGCTCATCAATAATACCATCCAATGCTATAATCCTCATACCTGTGCTTACAGTAATCACTGATTAGACTATTATTAAATCAAACAAATAATTGTTAAATACCTTTGTAGTCATCAATAAATTGAGTTGAATTGACCTTGATAATTTCGCTTAAATTATTATGAAAGGTGACATTCATAACAAAATTATGAACTTCACCGCTCACTTCATTACACCTTTTATTAACGCTTTGCATAAATTTAAATCTATTTATTCTTGATATAACACTACCCGTGCAGTCATATTTGGCATCTATAGAGTACAAGGCCGGGTTAGCAAATGATGGGAGCGGTAGCAGTCCATAAGGTTCTTGGTCAGTTGGATTTGTGCTCGCTTCAATAATTTGCTCGTCAGTGTCTGAAAACAAAATCTTTATAACATAAATTTTCCGACATTTACTAACCCATGAGACAATTTATAAAAGCTATTTGATACCAGATCAATAGGAACTTGCTCAGAAACCATGTCATATCTTATGTTCTCATCAATTGTTACCGTTTTTTGTTTTAATTGATAATAAAATTTAGTTAATATTGAATTCAATCGGTTTTTAATGAATTTATTTTAAACTCTTATTAAAACACATAACAAGAATAATACCTAAAGTTGACTTGATATTCAAGCAAAAAATAATCATTCCAAATATTTTCCAGATACGCTAGAGAACATATGTCTGAACTAGTTTATTCTATTAATAATTAGTTGAATAACAATAATAAATGAGTCAATAATCTAATTCTTGTGATTCTTTAAAGGCGTTAAGTATTCACTCAATGTTTTTCCGGTACAAAATGCATTACATATTCCCCCGATCTTCACAAACGATGAAAGTGCTTCATGCAGAATTATACCCCTGGCACAATTACCCATTTTGGGATAGGCCTTCTCATAAATAACCAATCTATCTTCAGCACAATAAGGAGAGGTTTGGTCCACTTCTCCGTTGAATATTTTTGTACGAATGCCTGAAATAATAGTTTTATTATTTGTTAGTAAAATATGTAAGGATTGAAACTGACCCCCGTAATCAAATGTATATGTCTGGCCAACAATAGTGATGATAATATTTGTATCGTTTCTGAGAACAATATTTAACTCAAGATTCTGTGCTTCCCTTTTAATTTGATTGCATTTTTCACCCTTTCCTTCAATCAGATTATCTCTTTTAATGCTTTTAATTAATCCTGATCGTTCACACTTATACTTAGCTTCAACAGCAACAACAGATGGATCATCAGAGTCGTTTCCAACTGAAAATAGTTATTTAGATAAATGTATTTATTTAATTCTATACATGGACATTTAAACTTACAAGTTTGACAATTGATGATAAATATGTGTATGATAAATGAGTAAATTATTGATAAAGTCATTGTATTTATCATTTTAATTAAAAATAATAATCAGGGTAAAATATTAAATATTATGTATTTTAATTGTTAACAAAATTAGATTTGAGCTTGAAAGAATATTATGAACTAAATATATTATGTTCTAATTTTCAATATTTTGTTTCTAGATCATTAATATAAATATTAACCAGGTAGTATTTGAAATTTAAAGTAAAATTATTATATTGTGATAACATTTTTGCTGACATTGTTTACTTGGTGTTCATTAATCATGTTATAACTTCTTATAATACAGAGGATTATGAGAAATATTGTCGAACACAACAAGAGATACATAATTTCAAAGACAATGACAATCATTGAATGCTTTTCAACCATAAGTCCCAAAACATATGGATTGAAGAGATTGAAAAGGTCTGAACAAAATATAACACAAGTGCCGATTGGGTTTGTTATCTCAATGTATTGCTCAAGAAATGCAAACATCGCTGGAAAGAGTGCCGAAAGACCAACTCCTATGCACACATTTGCTATCCATAGCACGGGTAGACTGTATTGACCCCAGAGTATCAAAATAGCGATTGAAAAGTACAGTAAAACAAAATGATATCCAATCATAAACTGAGGTTTAATTTTCATTGAAATAAAAATACTGATTCCCCGACCGATTGTGAAGGAAAGGGCTATTACTGACACCATTTCCGCTGCATTTCTTGCGCTTAGTTTTAGAGGTGAGTACTGAAGATAAGTCGCCCCAAAGTTCAAAATCGTTGACTCCATTACACAATAGGTGGACAGCCATACAGCAAATATAAGTATAATGAGAAATCTTGGTGATTCTTTGCGGTCAAAAAGTTTTCTTTCAGGGTCAATTGTATTTGAGTTAGGACAAATTCTTACAGATGATGGAATTTGATATTGGTTGATAAAATACATCAGCATTAATAAAAGGGGAACTGTAAAGAGTTTGACATTGTTTAGTTTATTATTATAATTTATAAGATAACTCACAAATAATCTGAATGACTCCGGTGATAAGGAATGGTAGCCAAAGTGTAGACTTATATTCAATGCAATCATCAATTATTGTAATATTGTATTCATTAACACCAGTGATGTTCGCACCGGTAGTACATTCTTCGGTTTGATTTCTCTGTCCTTTCAAATGAGATTTTAATAGCAGGGGTGAAAATATAGTTCCTATTCCAAAACTGAACTGGACAAATTGAAGAAGAGGTGCACTTTTGTCTTTCCATATCTCAATTAACCAAACATTTATTATACTATTCCAAGACCCAGCTCCAAGACCAATGAACCAAGCACACATGTAGAACATTGCCAGTCCCGTTGAATTGGGTAAGAGTGCACACGAAATACTTGTTAGTATCAGGAATATTGAAGTCGTTAGTTGACGGCTCAGGTATTTATACAAAAGTCCAACTGTTGTATAAGATATTAGTATTTATTTGATTCATTGTACAACAAATTCTTACAAAGTGTTCCGGTTATATACCCTATGGATTGAAATGTCTGATATAATGAAATCCATTGCATGGATGTGTTGAGAATATACTTCATGTCCACCATTACCGGTGCGAACATTGTTAATGTCATTCCCTATGAGAAGAAAAGTACTTCTAATCCATAGTTATTTGGAAAGTGTTTGAGTGAACTGTTAATTAACTTTTAATACTTACAAACGCCGTGTGATTTAAGCAAATAATTATTGTGTAAAAATAAATGATCCATCTAGATTGAGTTGCTGTTTCAGGGATGTTTTTATTATAATTGAAGTCATATGAATTAGTGTAGTACCAGGATGGTTTTAAAAATCTCATTTTTAAATATAAAAATGAAATGAAACTGAATTTTGTGTTTACTCTGAATATATTAACATTAAATCAAAGTTACAGTCGCTTTGAAGTTGAAATAAATCCTCTGATCAAACAGTTTGTATGAAAATCAGGAAAATTACTTCAATTATGTTTAATAATATTAAATTATATTTATTTTATGCATAATATAAGTAATACTTTTGTATTTCACTTATATTTGATGTAAACTTAAGTGAAATGTTTTCAAATTAATACAATATTTACAAATCATTAAAACTAATCAATTGTTTCATTTGTTTTGTAATATTTATGAATATTTTATTAAATTATTTGTTTATTCTTAACTTTATTTTACTCTATATATTGACAAAAGATGTTTCATTTGATAAATGGTATAAATATGTGTAAATATTGTGGGTTTTCCGACACTTGGGTCACAAACATTGAATTTCAATGATTTCCTTAATCACAACTTAATAAACATTTGTTTTCAAAATTTCAAATTGTCCTAAATTTGGTCATTTTTATAGATTATTGATTTGACAAATGATTTGTCTTGTTAAATAAATACACTTTCAACGACCTTGATAATAATTATTCAATTTTTTAGTTTTTCTAATCAATAACAATATTAATACAAATGAAACCAAACTTATAAATAAATGTATAATTTGTGTTATAATGAAAACATTTGGTTGTGTTTTGATATATTGTCCTAAAATTATTGGAGGAATGAATTGAACTGTACCACAAGAAAACCATAAAATAGTTCCGATCCTATTAGTTATCTCAATGTACTTTCCCGTAAAAGAGAGGATACCTGGGTATAGTAATGAAAACCCAAAGCCAACTGAAAGACTTAAAACCCAAAGTCCTGTTTCGGAGTTTTGCACAAAAAATAGGCAAACAATTGATATAATAGTAATAAATAAATGATAACTAATCATATATTTTGTTTTCAGTATCATTGCAACGAAAAAGTTGACGGCCTGTCCAACAGTATATGCTGTGCCGAGTACTGAACTTAATTCAGCTGCTCTGCTGGCGTTCAATTTGATCTTGATGAACTGAAGATAAGAGGACCAAAAGTTAAAATAAATTAATTCAAGTGAATTGATTGTTGACAAACAAATCGCTATTAATATAATCATTAGTTTACGTCTGTTCGCAAACCTATCAAAAAGTTTTGCATTTTTTTCATCACTTGTTTCAATGTTTTTCATTTGATTTTGATATTTACGCGTTAAGAACATTATGACAAGAACTGTGGGAACTGAGACAATAGAGAATGAAATTGGTTCAAGGTTAGTTTAAATGAGTTTAATCTAATATATATTGACGTTTCACTTACAAATCACTTGTATTCCACCGCTTATTATATAAGGTATTACTAACTTATTCCTCCTCTCAGTGTTATCAATGGTGTTATTGTTGTAAACATCCATTTCCTTCTTATCATCACTGGGTTCTCCGGTAACATAAGGCCTGTCAATGACGGGACCCAAAACAGCGCCGATTCCGTACATGAGTTGTGATAAAAATAACACCTTGCCTGATTTGTTTTGCCACATCTCTATTAACCATACATTGTATGCAGTAATCCAAGCACCGGCACCCATACCAAACAAGAATGCACAGATGAATAATTGCCAAACCTCTCTTGTAAAAGGTACCAGGGTGCTGCTTATTGCCATGATAAGTAAGAGATTAATTAAAGTTAATTGTCTGTTCAGGTATTTGAATACCAGTCCAACTGTTGAGTGAATTTTTATAATTAATATCTAATATCAATGTTAGAAATATTTTTCATTTACATAGAGTGCCTAAAGTATTGCCGATTGAAAACACTGTCGGAAATAATGAAATCATTCCCATATTTGTGTTTAAAATATATGACAAATCAACAAAAGTTGGTCCAAAAGTTGAAAAACTCGTCGCCTTTTGTCAAATTAATAATTAAATTGATTTCAATAATTATTTATTATAACTTACGTAAATCAAATGAGTGAGGAGCAATATGCCTGTATAAGCATATTTATCATGATATATTAGTTCTGGTTTATTCCAGAAATATCGTAGCCTTTCACAAATCATGATAAACTATGTCTTCAATCAATTCAATAAATATTATTTGAATTTATAATATTTACGAAAACATTTGAAGATTGAAAACATTTAAAGGATCTTTAAACCCAATTAAATTTATTTTACTAATCAAGGTCCATTTTTAATAGTTGTTTTAATTAGGTTAGAGATAAAATCAAAATAATGGGAGGGGAGGGATAGCCAGTCGTCTATTGATACATATTTTGTTTTTCATAGAAATAGTTTACAAATATTTTAAAAGTAACAGGCAAGTATATAACCTTGCTAACAAATTTTTAATAAAGTTACTTTCTTTGTTTTTTTTGCATAAATTTGTGTGCAAAGAGTACCTGTAGTTTAAATGTGCAAACTCTATGTCATATATGATATCATCTGTTATGCTGTCAAGTGATGTCTAAACACTTTATCATAAAGAGTGCAAAGTTTGCTATTAATTGTAAAAATTGATAAATAAATAATGTTTAAGAATGTTTAAGAATGTTGATTGCTAAATTATGTCACTATTAATAAATGTTAGTTAAGTTTAATAATTTTCCTAATATGGCAAGCTGATTCTAATACCAGGATTAAAAATGCAAATGATAATCCTGAAATATATGTAATGAATGTTGACATCAATTGCTCTAATATTATTAAATTGGATTTGTTTTCACTAAATTTATTTAATTTATAATCCCATTGAGTATTATTAATCTTACTAATATTCAAATAGAGCTTGTTAATCCAATGTATTAATAAGCCAGCCTTGTTTATATTGGATATTCTGTAAATATTGATAGAAATATTTAAATAATTAACAAATTATTGAAAAATTGCAAACATTTTGTTGAATTGATTTTTATATTGAAAGTCTTTACGCATAACTATTCCAATCAAATCAAGTGTCAGTGAATTGTCTTCATTTGATTGTGAAATATAATAACCATTTATTTTATACTTATTTAAGTAATACGTCAGAACTCCTCTTGGTGCCAAATGAGTAATAAGATCAGGTGACTTTTTTAATAAATCAAAAGAGTCTTTAGAGTTATATCGTTGAATATATTTACCAAGAGATTTGTAAAGTTGTGTTGAATTGTCCTAGAATAAATGATTCTAATAATTACTATTACACAACAGCTAAATGCTTACTGAAAACAATTTATAATAATTAGCCCCTGAGGGAATTTTTGCTTTAAGGTAACCTTTACTCAGAGCATTAGCAAGTTCATTAATTGTTTCCACTCTATATTCATGTGGAACAGTGATAAGAGAATGAATACATCCGGCATAACAAGCAGATAATATCACACAACATAAAAGCCAAGAACCAATTAATAATTGATTGGAAAGCAATTGAATAAAAGTTGTCTTAAATGACTGTTTGAACAAAACTTCAATTAAAATCCATATTTGAATGTTTTTAAAGCAAATCTTCTTTAAAGTAATCATCAATAGATGTAAACTCAATATTGAAATGAGAATTGATGTCCAAATATAGATATCAAAAGGTTCTAAGAGATTGACATATGTTTGCAGTTTTGGCATTGGAGATAGAAAAGTGACCGAGTCAATTAGATGAGAATTTGCGAAATCAAGATTTTTAGCACGGTCATCTGTAAATGAGAGACACCCCAATCCTATGTCAGCTTGCTAAAATATTCAAATGAAATTAACTTTAAAATACTCATTGATGTCGTATTTGACATACATTTCTGTAGGTTAATCCTAAAATACTACTTGATTTATTCAAGTCAATGATATTATCCCATATATTATTGCCGTTAATAATTTCATATAATACACCAAGATGACTTAAGATAGTTTCAATAGTTCTGACTTCCAAACCACCAGCTAAAATTATTTTTGATTCATTTGTCTTCAGAAACACAAATGGGGGAATCTAGTAAAACATGGTTGTTTAATTGATTAATGAAGTTATTAATTTATAAAACATACATGTTTAGTAACTATCCTTATTATTCCTGATAGATTTGACATTTTTTCATTTCATTCATCAATAATATCTGTTCACTCTCTTCAATATATTGTCTTAAATATATTCAATAATACAAATATTATTTTGAATTCAATCAATATTTAATTAAATGTTTATTCAATTATTAAATATAAATACTGTTTTTAACCAAATAAATAATAAACGATTGACATTGGTTAAACAAAAAAAACTTTATAAATATTTACTTTTACAATTTGAAATACTTAACTAATTAATAAATTTGCTAGATTCTAATTAGTGATTTATTCATTAAATAAGATCGATAAAATTATCATATCAACTTTCAAAGGTCATTTAATTCAATTGTTTCTTTACAACTGTATATCAACTATGTAAATTTATGCATTTATTTAGTAATTTATTGTAAAATTCAAAATAATTAATTAACTTTGAGGTAAACATATGTTTTATTTGTTTTCATGGGTTATATTTGTTTGTTATTCATATTTCTTAAATAAAAATATGAAATATTTCATAAATTTGCAATATTTTGTGTTTCTTTCTTTTTTATTAGATGTACAATGTAAAAGTTATTTTGTTAGACAACAATTAAGAAGTGTGAGACAGGGTGTTCTTTCTTATGTTAAAAGAAATCCTGGTACAATCCATCCAAATGATATACAAAGAGTTGTTAAACTTGACTGGTTTATTGAAAGATATTTTGAAGAATATAAAGGTTAGTTTGACAATCAATAAGATTATTAAAATGAATATCAAGATATTTATTCATAAACACTATAGACGACAAAGATGTAGTATCATTGACCTTAAAGAATATGTTGGATTCATTAAAGTTTATTCAAGCAGAAGGTCTTCACGAAATAGATAACACCTACTTTCCCGCTGAACTATTTGCCACTGGAATGATTTATGTGCATGGTAAAACGGTTAAGAAACAACCTGTCCTAGGATGTTTTGCAAAGTGTGTTCCAAAATTTATTGATCATGGTGAAGGGCTCTTTAATTTAGCGCTCAAGTATACATACTATCAAATATTAAAATTTCAAATGGACGACAATAATAAGGGTTCAGTTATTTACATTGTTTTTAATGGATCTGGCAAAAATAACATTGAATATGGTTTGATATAATCTTGTTCAATTATTTAATTTTCAATTATATGGATCTTTATGTTTTAGCATTTATCAAAAATATAATCGCATTTATAAATCAACAATTTCCAAATTTTCAATCTGAAATACTTCTGGTCAATTTGAAATTTTGGGCCAAGCACACCTTTAACCTTATGATGAAGCTTCTTAATGAACATGTTAGACAAAAAATTAAATTTGTAAAATTTAGCGAGGTCAGTAAGTGGATAAGTCCTGCAGAAATTCCAAAACATGTGGGAGGTACAAGCAAAGATTTTAAAAGAATTCCAAAGGGAGTTAAAAGTGGGAAATGTATGCCTGAATTAAATGTAACAAGAGATGTTTGGAATGAATTCGCTTACAAGAATAAAGATTGTTTTAAAGAAGCCATGGAGGAAGTTGGCTTGACACAAATTGAAGATTACCTGAACAGTTTATGTCAGAAAAGTAAAGTAAAGAATTAAATTACTATTAAAATCGGGGTTTTAAGCAAAATATCATTTAATAAAAATTTATTTTTTAGTATTTCTTTTATTTACTGTAAATTGTTAACAAGAATATTTTATTCACCATTAAATAACTTATGTTAGTAAGTCTAAACTGATCAGTGTAATTTGAATTGTAAAGCAATACCTGTATTGAATTTCAATTGTTTCTAAATGATATTGTCTGGATCAATTATTTGGCAAATATTGATTATTTTCATTATTCATTTCATCATTTATTATATTTTCTCAGAAATATAAACTTCATTAAACACTATAATTAATTATTATATAATTCACCACTACAACAGAGCAAGTACATTACAGATTTATAAATATCTATAAACTTAATATACAAGATAATTATTAGATCCTATTATTGTCTCATAATTTACATTATATCTGATTTATAGAGGTTTTTGTCATAAAAAATAAAAAATATTTAAAAATTACAAATAATTTAAAACTAATTTCATATAAATTAATAAATGAATTGCAGTTTTAACTGCTTTTATCTTATCTGTTGTTTAAATACAACAAATACTGTCAGAGAAACGTAGATTTGTCGTTCAATCCATGAAATATGTAGAAAAATATAATTGCAATAAATATTTTTGTTCCGTTCAAAAAGTACGTTTACTATATTCATTAATTTTTCAATATTTAAATTGTGCTTGTATATTTTATCATGTATATATTCTACATGTTTATTAGCTTTTTTGTATTATAATAATTTAAAGAAATAATGATTCACTATATTTTTATTTGTACTAGTATGTATATTGCAGTACTTTGAACGAACCCCCAATAAAGTTAAGGGTAAGGTATCTGTGCTCTACTGCTGACGATATAATAATTTTTGCATTTCATAACAATTACGAAACAATTATTTTATTACATCTGCACTCAATTATATTGAAAGTAAACGTGTTCTCAGTTTTATAACAAATATTATAAACAATTTTTAATACTTTTAAACATAAGTTATGTTTTTTAAAAAATATAAGAGAGTTCTCAACACTGGATGGCTTTTAGACCCTAAATATTTAAACGACAAATATATTTATACTTTTATTATTTGTTTAATACAGTTATCATATGTAAGTACATGTGTATTAAAATTCATTATTCTCATACTATGATAGAAATTGTACCACGTCACTTCAAGCCGGTATTTACTTTTATGCGCCGTTACTTAAATTAATTGCATTTTTGGTTTACTCAAAAAGCGCTGATTAAACACACATTTGAATATATTTTTTATGATATTTAAAATGCACTGAAATAATCAATATTTAGTTATTTTAATTTAAATTAAAAGCAAATTAGTTACTAAATTTTACCTGATCAATATTTTCACTATTCTGTATAATTTCAATATTAATTTCAATAAATTTATTATTATATGCAAAACAAATGAGAATACAATTATTGACACATATTTTAGGATTGATTTATGTATTTTCAAACCCCTTAGGGTCTCAGTTGCTCTTCATTTGGCCCTTCATTTGTAGATTTGAAGCACATATTCAATACATCAATGAATGAAATATCATTAGTGACAACATTCAATAGCTTTGGATATATGGTTGGCTCACTTTGTATGTCATACTACTTTCAAACACAATTAAAAACTGTTATTTTTTAAATATTTCTTTCATATGAATAACAATTTATTACTTCTAAATGATCTGGTTTAATAATTACTTCTATCCTTTTCAATTTTTGAAAATCAATTGACATAAATATAGCTGGGTTAGTCACCAAGCATTTCAACAAGAGAGTGACAATGATCTCATCCCTATTTTTGATGTCGGTGTCAATCATGTCGATCCCATATTCAAGTCATTTATCACAACTTTATTTATTTTTCTGGTTATTTGGTTTCGGTTCCGGTGTTTATGTGAACGTCAAATACGTTTGGCTGATAGAGATGTGGAGCCGAAGTAGTGCTCCGATCCTTCATTTGGCGGGTTTTATGTTCGGCATCGGCCACACAATTGGACCCCTTATTGAAAAGCCATACCTGACTGGCGAGCAGTCATTAAACAAATTAAGTGATAATTCATTACCAGAAGACTCATTGATATCAATCATAAGAGACAGTAATATAAGAAGAAATAAATTAATGATTCCGTATTTGATTTGCGGTTTAATTCATATAATCGGTAAATATTGTCATAAATATGATATACTTTTTATTAATATTAATATTTATAGCAATTATTATATTTCAAATCATTTTTATTTTAATTCTTATATGATTTTCATTTCAACATTTAGGGCCTATTTTAATGACAATCGTGACAATTAAGACCCGGAATAGAAAGGGAGTCATAAATGAAAATAATAATAAAGATATTACGGATAACTTAAAACACAATTCAAGGCCTAAATTGTTTGAAACATTGCGAACACAAAGGCTTTTAATTATTATTTTGGTTTCTCTGTTGTTAGCATTTTTCAGTGCCAGTGAAAGTGCATTCTTTGCCTTTAGTGCCACATATTTTCAATACATTCCCCTTAAGTTCACTGCGAGTAGAGCTGCAGAATTGGTCAGTGCTATGGCTTTGACATTCACTATAAGCAGAGGACTGGCGATTGTGATTGCAATTAATACTAAACCTCAAAAAATAATTGCAATTTTCTTAACAATACTTTTTATTTCAAATATAATATTATTTTTCGCTGCAAACTCATCGACCCTTTTGTGGACTGGTATCCTAACAATGAGTTTCGGCTTCAGTCCTATCTATGCATCAATTTTTTCATTTATGGGTCGATATCTAGTGTTTACTAATCAAATCGGAACTATACTGATGTTGAGCGCCAATAGTCTAAACCTAATCCTTCCCTACATTTTAGGCAATTATATAGAAGTAAATCCAAACATTTTTATTGACACTTATTTTTTGTACAATAATTTCTGTTATTTTATTTATTATTATTAATTATTTTGTTATCAAATTTCATAAATTATATTCAAATGTTGATAATATTAAAAGTTCAGACATGCTCAATTTGTAAATATTATATTTGTAAAGTTAGGTCTATTTATTTACTCAAATAAATTGCTTTTATAATAATTATATTTATTGTTGTAGCGTGGTGGTTTAATAAAATTAATTGAAAAGTATTGATATTTTTTGAATAAAAATTTTTACATTTGTTATTTTGTTGAATAAATAATTTAATTCAATAAATTGTTAAAAATATTTACAGTATTTATTAAATTTTGAATAAACTCTTGATAAAATTTTATTCCTTAAATTTGATATTTGTTTTAATTGGGTTTTTGTGTCCTGGACACATTTGGAAAATGATTAAAGTTGCAGCAAATAACGTATAAATATTGAACATTATTAATAACCATTGATTTCAATCTATCGGACATAAAGATAATTCAATTGAGAAATGAGAAATTATCTTGATTGCTGATAGGTTGCGGATATAGTTTGTAATACAACCTTGTATATTTTAAAATAGGAAATGCCTTCAATAGACACATTCAGAAACAACACATCAAACAGAACTGAGTTTTCCGACGGAATTGAAGTAAAAATATTTCAAACAATTATTGAAAAACTTAATTTAAGTCATGAGATCATTGACGACAATAATAAACTTGGTCTTCATTTAATTCATAATGAATGGTACACACTATTAGAAATGCTTTTGACCAAGGTTATTATTTTTGATGATTATACTATTCATTTAAAATTGATATAATTTGATCATGATTGTTTATAACACAGAGGGCCGACGTAGCCATCGCAGGAATAATTATGACAGAAGAGAGAGGAAAACTAATTGACTTTCCTTATCCACATAATATCGACTCAATTACATTTATATCACCCCTTCCTAGGGTTGAACAAAATGTCAATCTATTAAACCCTTTTGATAATCTGATCTGGATATTTACCTTGTCCTCAAAGCTCTTCATTGTGTTGACCATTCATTTGCTAAATCGGTTTTCAACTAAAAAATATTCATTAATTAATTGGTCTTTAATTTCGATTCTATTGAAACAAAGTTTAAATAAAAACAATTCATTCAATAAAATATTAATTGGTTTTTGGCTTTTGATTAATATTGTGTTGAGTGCTTGTTATAGCGGATGCTTTCATTTGTTATTAGCCTTCCCATACGAATACAGAATTGAGACTTTAGATGAACTTGTTAATGCTCAGAAGAGCGGGTATCTCCAACAATTAATGCATCAAGGTCCAACTTATTATAATCTATTCAAAGTTTTTTTTGAAGTATTAATTGAGACAATGAATTAACATTTACTTTATTTAATAGATTAAGAGTACAAAGTTATTTAGTGATCTTGGTGATTATGTTCAGTTTTACCCAACAAATGAATCGCTTGATTACATTGAAAAGAGTCCAGGAAGATATTCATATATGACACTTAGATCTTATTTGAAATATCTTTTCAATTTTTACAAAATCAGGAAATATTATTTACCCCCGGTCAATGAACAAACATCTATTGCATTAGGTTTTGAGTCATTTGCGTTCAGAAATAACTTTGAATACAAACAAGAATTTAATAAAAAGATGCGTTTATTTCTGACTTTTTATAAAAATCTAAATTTACTTTATTTTCATAGGTTATCCGATATAAAAAGGCCGGGTTAATTAATTATTGGACTGAACAATTTTATATGAAAGTATTTAAATATAGTGAAATTGATTATACAGCATTAAATGATCATGGTAAATTATATTATAAATCATTATATTAAATTATTTTCAACATATAATCAAATTATTTGACACAGTTTTAATTCACTTCTCAATCAGGCGTCACGTTTTGGTTGTCTACTGGAGGTTGGATGCCCCCATCATTAGGACGACTACCACAACTGCAACACAATCTTGGAATGAACCCAAAGATTAAGAGAAGAAGAATTGCAATCAAAACCAAAATTATTATATAATCTATGAGTAGAAAATATAGTTTAATTATTCAAAATTTAGAAAGCTTATTTCTTCAGATATAAAATATAATCATATTAATATTAGAGGAAATATTAATGATTTTTATAAATTTTATAATATTTAATATATTATGAAATTGCTAATCATTTGTACACTTGCCCTTAAATGAATCGGAATTGTCCTTGCTTATAGCTTTCTTTACCCCTTGTATGTCTTCTTCAGCCATCGGGATGTGGACAAAGCCTAAAAGCACCGGAGGTGGTAGACAGAGCACTAATAATAATAACATATTTTTCATATTTTAAGATGTGTTGTCAATTGATACTAATTTTCAAATGTTTTTCAATTCAATTTACTATTGATTTTTGTATAAAAAGAGATAAAATAAACAAATATTTTGTTGAAAATAAATCTTTCATACTTTGATTGCATTTTGTTATTTTTTGAATCTGATATAAGAGAAGATTATAAACAACAGTGTATTACAGGCTATGAATGTGTAGTAAAGTATGTTATAAATTAAAATATTTTTGAAGTTTTTATCGATTCTAACCTTTGTATGCAATATAATACCTATTATAGTCAATATTCTGTTATAATAATATCACAATTAATTGCTGCTGAATAGAAACTGAAAATATTTTAGAAATATTTTTTATAAAAACAAACAATGCTAATTATTTGAAATTCAGGAAACGAGTTTATGTGATAACTAAATCAGGCGATTTGTAATCTTCAATATTAGCACCAGGGGGGTGAATTCTTGATAGTTCAATAGCATCTGATATTATAAAACCTCTTTTGATGCATCGCTAACACCGGCATAATGTACACACGTTTTGTCCCCTTTTTGTTAATTTCATTTGTAAACCAATAAGACCTCGAAGTCATCATTTGAATACAAATATTATACCCCTTATTCTTATGTCAATCTATTTTAGGTTTGTTTCAATAATTTATTAACAGTATCATATTTTATACCAGTGTTTATAAATAAAAACTGAACAAGCTGCATTACACAATTGACAGTATGAATTGAACTTTCAATTAATATGACAATCATTTCTTGTTTTGTATTATTGATGTTATAGTGATCTCAAAGCCTATAACTACTGTTCATATCGTTGAGAAATATATACAATGATATTATCGGACTTTACTTTACCCCTTCAGGTGCACACGAATAGCGTGCGAATGTCTAATCGGACGGCAATTTGTTTTACTTTATAATTCATTTCAATTTATTTATACAATTGTTTAGTTATAAATAAAACTATAAATTAAACCATCTTTTAGTGTTCAAAGAGGCAAAAATGTTTAACAGGTTTGGGAATCAACTTCAAAGGAAAGGGAGACAATTAAGACTACAATTATAAACTGAGTTTCATATCAATCAACAATAATATAAGGATTTCTCTAAACCTAATGATTATGTGATATATGTTTTGAAATAAATATGTTTTAAGTTTAGAAAACACTTAACATATCCTTATATTTATGTCTTTCACCTCTTTTTCAAATCATAAGTTAAAAAATACAAAAATTAGTTCAATTGATAAATGTTTGAGAAGAGTATAAAAACAGTTGTCTGTCCCTCCCCTCTGACTCCCCTATGCATCCCATTCCCCATTTAATTAATTAGGAAAAGGGTTTATAATAATTAGTTATTAAATATGTATAATAAGTATCGAAAGAATTTCTAAACTTATTTATAAAAAATAGGAACAGAAAAGGGGGTGAATTTGATTAATCTATATTTATAGACAAAAATGTCCCTTAAATCCCCCTTTAATTGTGAAAGATTCTCATTATTTGAAATTCAGGGACAATTGTTTCACAAATTCTCATATTTTCTCTATTTTAATGAACATAATAATTTATTTAACATTTAACCCCCTGGCCATGTATTCAACATTTTATTATTATATGAGAACCAATTTTTATTATGAGATTTTATAAAACATGTAATTAAAACATATTTGAATTCTTACCCCCTTTTACTGCTATTTTTATATTATTATTTAATTTCACATTTGTTTAAATCATTGAATTTAATAATCCCTTGAATTCAATAAAAAAAATAATGTTATATGAAATCAAAATTATATTCAATTTAAATGATTTCATTATTTTTTTGTTATTTTTTTACTGTAACTAAAAATATATCAATAAATATTGAATATAAACACAAATTGTATTTAAAATTTGTTATAAAAAGGTTGAGATAATAGCAAAACAGTTGCTCTAATGACTGAATATTAATAAAAAATAAATGAATTCATAAAACATTCACTCAATTAATGATTATTTAATTGCCTTCATCTTAAGGTAGTGGGGGGTCTTAGACTCTAGAC
The DNA here is from genome assembly GCA_034687845.1 of Pantelozetes paolii. NCBI lineage: Eukaryota > Metazoa > Arthropoda > Arachnida > Sarcoptiformes > Oribellidae > Pantelozetes > Pantelozetes paolii. Next base: position 4,489 of record JAQGAT010000520.1, on the reverse strand, counting down.
TACTATCAACCTTTCACCTTTAAATTATAGAAAATTGGTCATAAAATTACATTTGTTATATTCAATACAAAAATATATACAAAGATATATATTCTGAGACATTTAGCCACAGGTTTATTAAAACAATTACTCATTTATAGCTATTCTTCACTCAATAGAGTGAAAATATATTATAGAAATAATAAATGAATTGTCTGTTTATCGTTGATATCATTTAAACACATGTAATAACAATAACAATATATTTTATGTATAAATATATTGAACTAAATGTTAAGAAATATTTGAAATTATAATAAAATAACATTTTGTTTAATAGTTTGCAAAAAAATATAACTCATTGTATATTAGCTCTAAATTCATGAATAAGTTTTATATTATACTTAAATTTTAACTCTAAGGGGTATTTCCGCAGTGATCATGGATTTCACCTAAATCTGTTGAATAACTCTTAGTATTATATAAAAATAGATATTTTTTTTAATTAATGAATTTAAAGTTTCTATTAAATAACATGTCTCAAACTATTGTTTTCTAACACCAAGAGATAAAATTAAATATTTTGTCACTTTATGTCAACTTTAAATAATTCACTCTTGAATACCCCTTATTTGAATAAAACAAAAAGTAATAAACAACTCTAAAGTTGAAAAACTAATTTTACATTTCTTATCATTGAAGGTATGATTTATTTCAATAATATTCAAGTAATAATCATTAAACTCATAGCCGACTCATAAGTGATACCAATTTTATCGCAACCATAGCTTAAATGATAAATAAATTAATTTATTTTCTTTAAAACATAATAATTATAATATTAATGAGAAAATACTATTTGAATCCAATTTATATTAAAACTATTTTTTACGTTGAAATCCCAGAAGAAATATAAGAAATACTTATCAAAACATGAATTAAATTATCATAAGATATGAACCTATTTTACGATTTGATAAATAGATAACCATTTTCTTTATAGGCGACCAAAACATCATGACTTTGTACTAAAATATATTTTAAGACTTCGTTTGTGTTTATTGTTTAATAATTATAAGAGATATCAGAAAACAATTATGTTTTAGAGACTGAGTTCAGAGAATATGTTTAAACATTTGAAATCATTTCAAATTAAATCCAAACAATAATTGCCTTAAATATGACAATCGATTTGTAAACTCAAATACAAAGTAATAATTTGTAGAATTAATTTAGATGAACAAGTACAATATATTACTTTTAAGACATGAAAAACAGATTTACAAAGCTATACATGTCAAATGTGTTGACTTCAACCTGATCATTTATGATAATCAGGGGTTTGGATATATTTATGTCATTTCTTAACAAAAGCAACAATTCTTCTACAAGTATCTACTGTACATGTATTTTCTAATTTGACAAGTACATATTTATTATGAAATAATATTTAAAATCCTGTGAATCTAAAGTTAGAACTATTGTACTAGTTAAATTTGAAATTATAATTTAAATATCCCTGATTTATATTAATTTATAAAGTATTAATAGGTTGTTGTGTTTGTGAAGACATAAATTTTCAAAAATACATTTTTCTGATAATAACTTCATTTCTTTCTCAAGGATTCAAAAATCAATTTTCTTTTCATTACTTATTCATTGTTTTAAACCAAAATTCATTTTATATTTAGATATTCTGTGTTTAATAGTTAACTAAATTGAAATAATTTAAAATTTATGCAATTATTTAGTGATTAATTGTGGGAAAAATAATAAAATTCATTGATTTTTATTTTATTCACTAAATATTTATTAAATAAAATGTGTAATAGATTAGGGATTAGGGGTATTAGGAATATAATTAAGCAATTTATTAGCTTTTATTCATTAGTTTTATTTCACAAAGACCTTTATCCAATTTTAGACCCAAATAAACACTTAATTATAAGTCAAACCTCATCTTAAGAATCATTTATCACTTTATTATATAATTAATAAAACTTTAGATTATTTTAATACTGAACTCACTTATAGTGAATTCATAGTCAATAACAAGATTCACATTATTTTAATTACTTTTTGAATGAATTTTCTCTAAAATTATTATATATTTTATCATTTTTTAAATTAAAATTCAGAGAAAACCATTTAAACTGAATATAGATTAAAAATTATTTTATTATAATAGAATAGATAATTATTTCCTTAAAATTTATTATTCGACACGTTTTTAGGAATAATGTGTGTTAAAGTTTATTAAGTTTTACCACTAAAAATTTTATATAAAAATGATATTTAAGCACTTTATGAGCACTATTCCTTTTAAAATATTTGTGTTTTAAATTTTAACAGCTAAAGTCTTAATTACAACTTAAGGTAAGAAAAATTTCATTACTATATTCAATACTATATTAGTATTTAGTAAAATAACATTAAATACAGTTTGAAATTCATTAAATATTTGTACAAAATATCAAATAATTATTATTTAATGTTAGAAATAGTGTCTCAATTCACACAAATTTAATATCAGTTTTGTGTGAATTATATAAAAATAAAATAATTATTTAGTTTTAAACACAACCTTATAGTCACTTCATTAGATACTAATTTAGTACTGAATTACTAAACACTTGTGTAAATAGGAATTCTATTAAAAATACTAACTTTATATATGATATCAAAAATGTTTTAAACATTTAAACATTTAAACATTTAAGTTATTAAATTGTATTCAAAAACTACTGATTAATGACATTTTTGAGACAATATTATGTCATTTCTGTTGTGAATAGTATTTGAAGTATTGATATGTATTTCAAAGATTGTAAACTTAATCATAAAATAATTTCAATATTGATTACGAAAATGTAATAATTGTTACCTGGATCAAAGCAATTAGAACTTTTGACAGTGTAAATATTACTAAATTATACTTGATAATTAATTAAAATGTAAGGTTAGTTTACTAGCGTTTAAATTGTGTTACACAATATTAATTATATCTAAATTGCAATTCATTTCAAAGACTGTAAACTAATTCACAAAATAAATGTAAATTTAAATACAAATCAATTGAAATAATATTTGGGACATAAGTTCTCCTTCGATTTTATCATGAATATTACAGTATTAGCAAGTTACATTTTATATGATTATCTTGAAAATACGGATTGATGATGATTATTTTGGAAATGTAAGGTTGATTTAAATATTATATAATATTTTCAAATACTGTAATCAATTCATTAAATATTATAAAATATGACTACAATATGAAAGACACTATTTGTTGGAATGATTGGGGAGAATGAATTTTATTCAAATATAAAACAGTTATTTATATGTAAATAATGTACCTGATTACAAACAAATTACAAAAATTATTTATTTATTTTTATGAATATGTTAGCAAGTTAATAGATGAATAAGAATGAACCTGTTTATTTTGAAGGTTAAAGTTGATGTCATTTATGATTGTTTTGATTAAATAATATCACAATTGATTTGATATGTATTATAAAGACTGTAATCTCGTTCATAAATGAATTTTTAAATTGACTACAAAAATTCAATAATTGTTACCTTGATAATCATAAATGAAGCTCAATGACTGTCAAAACAGATATCTTATGTACTCTTATGTACGAAATGAGTGAAAAAATCATTTCTTTATTTCAGTTTATATCAGAAATTATGACTTATTTTTAGCACTAACTTTATATATGGAGAAAAAATATTACTTCACTTAAGGGGTATAATAATCACCAGTTATTAAGGGGGAGAAAAACAATTTACTTAACAATCAATTGAGAAGATTTAATAAATAATCAATACTTAATTGAAAGTGGTTAAAGGTGAATGTGCCTGTTTATCTTGTTAAAACACCTTTAAATACAAAACCCCTTTTTGTGTTTTAAAGGTACTGTTGATGAGTTAGTAGGATAAATTATAATCAATAAAATTAATTTGAATCAGTGACAATTGATTTTGGCTTTGAAAGTAGCTATAAAATACAAATCAAAATATTGAAGGTGTTCTATAGAGTCCAATTGAACAAGGTTTATTTTAGTCATAATATAAATTAAATATTTGAAACTCATTTACAGTTTTTAAAAAAACAAAACACTTTTTAATTTAATAATTTTTTTAATAGAGTTTTAATACAATAGAGTTATTGAGACATAAATGTTGAAACTAATAACTATATAAAATTGTATAATTACCAAGTATAATTATTTTATATGTATTTAATGAACTTTATAAATTTATTGCAATTAATTTGAAGTTTGAATAGTTATTATATTATCTGCCTGTGGAGTTATCATGATAAAAATTTCCTTTAAATGTTTAGATAGACCATAAGATAATACTTCTTTTACCCCATTAGAATCATATTATTGAGCTTGGATAATTATTTAATTACATTTGTCATTTAATTACAGTTTCAATATAAACAATAATTGAAACACAAACTTCATTTGACAAATGATTTTTGACTTTAATTTCA
>JAQGAT010000519.1:0-29282 GCA_034687845.1 Pantelozetes paolii | reverse complement strand
TATTGAAAACATTTATTACTATATGGATGACATGGATGCAATTACAATCGTTGACATTCATTATTTGAATCAATGAATTAAAACCAACAAAACTCTTGAAATTATAATAAGTTTTTGTTTTATATTTATAAACATTTAAATATCAAATCATTAAAACATAATTTAAATAAAAAGAGTTCAAAATATTTAATATCTATTTAACTGTTTTGTATAACTTTCTTAATCGTCACTTAAATTTGTCACCCTGGGCATTGATGACTCTAACTGTGTTTATGGGGCAATATTTCTCTATTTTATACTCATCTAACAAAATATATTCAAACCTTTTATTGGATTTGTAATCAAAAGTTTAAATTCAAAGCAATATTGAAATTAATTTGTATTAAAATTCAGACATTTTTTAATTTCACAAAAAGTTTTATTTAAAAATTTTAACTTTAAAACCAATTTAACTTAAAAATGTCTCCGATCATTCAAATTATTTGGTGTATAGATGCTGTCGTCCTATGCTTAGAGATAATTTTGATATATCTTGGTAATCGTCAATTTTGAATCAAATTACTAATTGTTATTCAATTTTATTGTTAACTAAAATGAAATTAAAATTTATTTTTCAAAGAGATGTCTAATTTTGTGACCAATGGTTCAATGGTTGACAACAGACAGACATTCAACACAGACATTGAGTCCTGGATTGAATCCAAACAACAAACTCGTACTTCAAAGCCATTGAAATCAATTGATTCACAATCAGTGATGAAAAATGTTTCCGATCAGTCGATGAAGTATTTATCAGATAATGAAAGATATTGAAAACATTGACCCCTATATGGATAACATGGATGAGATTACAATTGTTGTGAACACTATTTGAATCAATGAATTAAAATCCAACAAAACATTTGAAATTATAATAAGTTTTTGTTTTATATTTATAAACATTTAAATATTAAACCATTAAAACATAATTTAAATAAAAAGAGTTCAAAATATTTAATATCTATTTAACTATTTTATATAACTTTCTCAATCGTCACTTAAATTTGTCACCCTGGGCACTGATGACCCTAACTGTGTTTAAGGGGCAATATTTCTCTATTTAATACTCATCTAACAAAAAAATATTCAAACCTTTTATTGGATTTGTAATCAAAAGTTCAAATTCAAAGCAATATTGAAAATAATTTGTATTAAAATTCAGACATTTTTTAATTTCACTAATATTTTGATTCAAATATAATATTCATAATAAATACCAATTTTACTTAAAATGTCTCCGATCATTCTAATTATTTGGATTATGTGCATAATCGTTGCTTTACTCTTCATCTGCAATGAGATAATTTTGATTTGCCTTGCTTGCGGATTAAGTAATCGTCAATTTTAAATCAAATTATTAATTGTTTTTCAATTTTATTGTTATCTTAAATGAAATTCAAATTTATTTTCAGAAGTGATGTCTAATTCTGTCGACTCTGTGACCAATATTAACGACGAAACTAATGGTTCAATGGTTGACAACAGACAGACATTCAATACAGAGATCAAGACATCAATTAAATCCAAACAACAAACTCGTACTTCAATACCATTGAAATCAATTGATTCACAATCAGTGATGAAAAATGGCTCTAAACTGTCGGCGAAGTATTCATCCGATGATAAGTATTGAAAGCATGGATAAAATGGATGCGATTTCCATCGTTGGAAACACTATTTAAATTAAAAGTCAACAAAATATCCAATAATTTAATTAAAATTAGTTTTTATTTCATAATTATAAACATTTAAATAATTTATTTAAAGGTAAATATTAGATTAATAATTAAAGTGGCCTAGATCTATTTGTGTTAATCAATACTAACACTAATATATATTCAAAATTAATTAACCACTTATTGTTAACTAAAGTTTAAATTAAATTATATTTATAACCATATTATTGATCACAAAATGAATGAACACTGATATCATAAATATTAGGAATAAACTAATCAATGCTTTATTTATTTGTGTTGTCTTTGAGTCTAAAATATTATTTTTGCTTTTATTTCAGTATATTTTTGATTAATAGCTAAAAGTTATGTAAGTTTTTCAGACATCATGTCTTCAGCTATAGTGAAGTGTTTTCTCAAATCACATCAAACTGTTTGAACACCAGTGCAGTGAAGGACAGGGATTGTCATAATTTCCGCATAAATATTCAAAAACTATATTTTTGTTTGACATTAATTAAAGCGAAAAAAAAATTCAATATTTGTCCAAAAAGTGTAAAAATCATTAAATCAACACATTTTTAATAGTCATTAAAAAAAGTGTTAATAAAACTTGAAATTCATTAATAATTTTGTGCTTTTTGTCCTCCAATTCTGGGCTCAGATCTCTCAGACCTTGAATGAAATCATTAGAAATATTTAGAGTTAAAAAAACGTTTATTTTTCTTCAGATTATTAGCAAAAATAAAAAGTATTTATTCAATGAAATAGTAATTGAATTAAACTTTTTTTTGAGTGAAATTAGTGTTTATTTTAAAAGTATTGCTGAAAATCTGAAAAATGTTTTCAATTATCAAAAATAAGACTTTTATTTATCTTAACTGAAAATATTCACACATTTGGTGAACAAAAGTGATTATAATTTACTGTTTATTACATTTTGAATATCAATAATCAATTTTAGAGGATTTGATCGCAATCTGGCATTCATTACAACACAAATGTAATCATTATTTTATTGAATTTCACTACAAATCTAATAATTATTTTATTTTTATTTCAAATTCAGACAAAAAATAAGTGAAAATAAAATTCAATTACTTTTGAGTCGATTATAAAAATTGAATATTTTTTTTTGTGAAACACTTTCTCTAACTTTTAGTCCAAAAACCAGTTTCTATTAAATTATGATATTTTGCAAAACTGTTTTCAAAATGTGTTAACAATTTTCACATTTTTGTTAACTTATGTCAGAAAATATCACAAATGTATTGAAAGCTAAACAAAGTTTTTGCTCAAAATATTAAACCTTTAATTGATTTGTAAATAAATTCACTTTTGATTATCATTCACATCAATAAACCATGATTTGTGTAATTCCTGTCAGTCTGAGCACTGGTGAGGAGCACCTGCAGTGCAGGCACAGGTGCTACTCATCTATGTCTCTGTAAGGGTGTAATTGCAATTTTTCCAGTCTTAGCACTGGAATGACTGGCTTTTAAATAAATAATAAAGACATTACTATTACTATGAGCACAAATAGCCAGGGTGATAATTGGATTAGCTTTAATATTTGAGAGTAAATGTGAAATTGAGAAATATTTACCAAAAATATAATGCAATTATGAATGCAATACAAAAGGGATGGGAAATACATATCTGAGTAAAACATAAAATTACCCTCAATTACAAAGTTAACTAATATCTGGATAAACCTGTTCTGCAAAGACATTAAACTCTTGATAATCACGTGTTTCTTCACATTTAGTTTATAATTTAATTTGTAGTCAAATGCAAACAAATACTGAACTACTGGTACAAAATACATGAGGTTTTAATGAATTCACTCAAGAATTGAAAATTTCAAAGCATTTTAAGAATTACTAAGAATTGAATAAAAACTCTATCAAAAAGTGAGACATTTTTCCTTAACCCTGATTAGATTCAATGAAAAAGGTCTGCAGTCTATAAGATAGTGATTCTGATAATTCATATTAATTCCTAAACTCAGATGAAATGTCATTCAATTTTTAGTTATCTTTTGTTTCAATCAAAAGAACTTTTATCTAATTTATACTGGAACATGATCAAGCTTAAAATATCAAATGTTCAAGTAGCTATAAAATAGAGGGGTTAATAGTATTTTACATTTTTTTTTGTTTGATATTTGACTAAACGTTTGAATATTAGAGTAAACTTTAAATGTGTTTAAAACCTATAAATTTTTAAAACAATTGTTTATCAAACAATATAACACTGTTTTTTAGGAAATACCTACCAGACCCCCATCCCCTCTATGCTCACCACTAAGTCTCGATCCCTACCTTCCCTCTTAATTATTCTTTAAGTGATTTTGTTAATTAATTTACAATTTGTGTCATAAAATGAATTTTATGGATGATTTGGATGACATTCTCGAAGACAAGTCCAATACAAATGAGTTCACTCTCATTCACAGCCAACTGTGCAGAGCTATTGAAGACGAAGAGCTGGGAATCAATGAGGAGTACCACAGAAAGAGGGCTGAATTGGAGATCAGACGCAAAGAGTTTTTGGCGTCCAAAGCGAAAAAACGTCGAGAAATAGAGGCCGAGAGACTGAGGGAAGAGGTTATTGAAGGCAAACTTCTCGCCCGAAAAAGGTTCAGAGATGTGGACACTGACTTCAAGGAGAGGCCTATGAAGTCGTCGACAAGGATTGACAAAACTGTTAAATTCAGTACAAACGACAACACAATTAAAATCAAAGTGGAAAACGACGACCACTTCGACAGCTCTTCCGATGAAGTGGTGCCGCAAAAGAGGTTTTGTTCACGTAATCAAGTGCTGATTGAAAACCTGTCGCCGATCAGCAATGAGTACAGCATTAGCGCCATCAGTCAAACTGTGGGTGCGATTGATAGGGTTAGCATTATTATGGACTCTGACGACTCCCGTAAGGGGATAGTAATCTTTCTCTCAGCTACCGATGCCATGGCTTTTCAGAAGAGATTCAATGGTTTTAGACTCGACTCTAATATTTTGAAAATCTCTTGAATTGAATTGAATTTTCACAAAAGTTTTGATAACTTTTTAATGCATTTTAACTTTTCATTCAATTATTACCTGTTTTTCACATTTTTATTACACTTTTTATAACTTTGTTTATGATATCATAAAAACATAATTTGATTTTGAAATTAGTTTTTTTTATTTCAATAATAAACATATATTTCTGTAGTCCTGAGAGTTGATGAATAAAACTTATTCAGAAGAGAGCACTGGTAGGGCGAGGCATAAATTTAGCAAAGGGTTTAACTACTGAATAATAATTGATTGGATGTTTTGTTAGGCAATAAATAGCATCAAAAATGACAACAATTTTCACGTTTTTTTTCTTCGTATAAATTATTCCCTGTTTTCTCGGAAACGATAGAAAAGTGACAACAATTTCAATCATATATTTATGCAATGAATTGCAAAAAACATATATAATTTAATTACGTGTGAAAATCCTACTGACCTTTAGTTCAATAACATTTATTGGGAGTTGAATAACGATATCAACAACAAAAAAGTCATAATTTCTTTGATTGACATTAAATACTAATTAATTGAATGCAAGACATAATTAAACACTAATTGATATAACACTGGGTTTTGGAGAAACAAAATCAATTAAATTTGAATTACATTTCATTTTTTTGTTCATAATTTTCATTAATTAATCATAAATGACATTAAAATTAATTAAAAACCTATTTATCAAACAAATTGAAAGCGGAATAAATACACCCTGATTATGATTTATCATATGAATAACCTAAAACCTGTGAAATAAAAAGGGGCTAAACTAGAGATAAGTTTTAGTAGACCATGAGATGAATTACTTGCACAGGTAGTAAAAAATGATTTTACAGCAAAAATAAACCCCCTTTTAGTCATTGAATGCAATATTTATTAATAAAAATGAAAAACTTTATTAAAATTTCAGATTTTATTGAAAAATATTTAAATATTACTTCAAATTTGATTAACAAATGATATTTTGTGCGTAAAAAATGTGAATTTAAAATCAGATATGAATTGAAATGTTTGAGAAAAATGATTGAATGACTGAAAGAATAAATTAATTATAAAAAAAACATTTAATATTATTTACATTGAAATGAAAGGACAGTTGGCTTTTACACTATACAGAACTATATCGATCTCTAAACGGATCGTTCCATAGACTGAATTGGGTCTCACTTTTTGAATACAAACTGCGGTTCAAAACATTGTTTGGATTCTTGATCTGAGTATTCAAGCGCCTAATAGTGGTGTTGATATGCCGGTGCCCTCGCAGGTACTTAATTCTGGACACTACCAGTCTATAGACACTGCGTTTGACGGTGAAGGCGACAAAAATAAACGCACCGTTCAGTCCGTGAAGTATTATTATTGAGTACGTAAACACAGGGGTTTGGGTGAAGAGGGCTATAAACCAGAAGATCCACGTGAAGCCCATGATAGTCAACAGTTTCATGTAGAGCACCAGACGGTCACTGACTTTAGCCTTTGATTTGGTCGCAAATCTCGTCTCTCTGGCCGTCTGTTTCAGTTTTCTTGCAGTTATTATAAATAATATCACATTTATTGTCAATATTATAGACACAGGAATGAAGAAGAATATAAGTATCGGCGCAAACCTACTGATACCACAAGTGACCTGACCTATCGGTGCAATAAAAATCAGTTATAAATTGTTATGTTTATGTTATTTAAGATATTTTTGTATCGTTGATGTCATACCATAAGACGGATTATAAGGCGAATCAAATGCGATATAGTTTTGCAGTACAAGTGTTATGATAACTATAAGCGCCGGCATTAGCCAACCATACAGTGAATAGTAAAGGAATTTATGGTTTTCATCGCCTTTTAGTTTGATTATAGAGATCTTGAACTTCAGAGCTCTGGTGAATGTTTTGTACACATCATAAGCCAAGACATTCATCCAGAAAAATGACGCTAAAAGTCATATCAATACAAATCAATCAATAATTTCATTCAATTATAAGAATATTCTTTAGATTTTCAATAGTTTTCACTAAAATTTGAAAATAAAAATCAATAATTATTTTTTTATTGAAGTTATTATTGATTTAAAAATAAATTTATTGCTAAATATAATTAAGTAAATCCTAAAAAGTGAATTATAATCCCATTCCCTAATTCTCTACTTAAAATTTAATAATCCTGGCCATATAACTGGAGGAGGAAAAATCTAAACTAGATTAATCCAGTATTAATTCTTCTAAAATACTGTAAACGTTTGGCTATTATTAGCACAAAATTAAATTAAATATTTTATAACTCAATAATTGTATTAATATTTCAAAGATTTATATTTTACTATAAATAGCCCTTAAAATGAACAAGATCAATTTTTAATTCAATTTCAACATTAATGATAAACAGATATTAATTTCAAAAAATAATTTATTTAATAAAAGATTTCATTGAATTGAAACAAAATCTTACCTAAGAATGAATAAAATCTAATTATGGCAACAGTCATACAGAGAGGACTGGTAGGTGAGGGCTGTATGTGAAGCGATAAGACAAACGTTATGGCAGCCGATAGTAATGATAAAGAGAGAGACATCAGACACTTTCCGGGAGTGTTCCTGAGCTTTGGCACAAATCCATACACTATTAAATGCATTGTCAAACACAGTGATGATATACACAAACAAAACTCCAACATTAGTCTCATATGAGGTAACATAAGAGGTATCATAAGTACACTTTGGTGTACATTGTTATTATGATTATTACTTTGATCAGGGTAATAATCATTTACATTATAATCAATTGAACTAATGTTACTGTCCAGTGAGATGCCGATGATCTCAGTGCTGACCAGCGACTCGTTTGATGATAAATTGCTTGAGTAATCAGTTGTGATGTTTAGGCCCTGTATTAGTGTTGTGACAAATATTAATATTTGCATTGTTTGCACAAATATAAGCATTTTTTTCAATCAAATTAAAGGCATCTTTAAGTTTGAGAACACTTTCACTGATTGCAGGTTTTGTTAAAGTATTTGGGTTTCACTCAAAAGACTTGAATTTGAGTTTCAATTGAAGCAATGAATGCCAAAAAATATCTTGAATTTTAATCCAAAAAACATTTTGACAAAAAAAATAAACTTTTTTCCGAAAAGATTTTTTTTGTTCAAATTTATATTCAAATGGTTTTGAAAATAACATAAAAGTAAATGTTTTCACACATTATATAACGAAAAATGTTTATTCATTAGTCGTTTGGCAAACAAAATAACAATAAAAACACTTTTATGACTGACTTTTTAAACACAAAAAGAGTTTCATTTTTCACAAAATAAATTACAATTTAATGAATAGTTTTGCACTGAAATTAAAACTTAATTAAAATTACACTGAATATGAAAAAATTCCCAAATCATGTGAGTCTGAGATACACTCTAATGTTTAACATATAAATCATTCATCAGTTTATAAAACAATTCTTCATTTTCTTCAACAAAAATATTCAAAACATTTTTTAGTGTCACTAAAGACAACACAAAGTTATGATATATTTGATGTCAAGAGTGACACAAATGGTTTACAAAAACACAAGATATGAAGAAATTTATTGAAAAAAGTGTTAAAATACTCTCAAATATTTCAGATGCTGTCTGGTATTGGATCAGATCGTCTAAACACAGGAAAGGGAATACCTCTGTGTGTGTGTGTGCCAAACATATACATAGCACACAGACACACAACTATGTCAATGAATAACCAGTTTTTGGAGATATCAGTGGTTTTTCTTCACTTTCTATATATAAAAAGCAATTTTTCGCTTCATTTCAAGACTCGGACTAAACTTCTTGTTCTTCTTCTGAGGCGAGAGATATTAAGCGATAAAATAAATGGACAAAAATATTTGCACTTTTCTCCACTTCAAGGCTAAACGAAAGTATAAATCATTTTTAAAAAAGTGTAATATAAGTGCTATTCAATTGAAATGTTTCACATCTGATGCCATTTATATGACTTATTGAACAATCGGTCGATTTGTTCACGACTTTCCCATCACTTTCTTCTGTCAATCAAATAGACATTCAATTCATTTCTATATTGACTTTAATTGACTATATTTTTCACAATTTTTTGTTGCATTTGATGCACAAAACCTATAATTTTATCGCTTTTTTGATCTCAAATCCAATTAACTTTTAGGTCTTAGAACAGCACATGTCATCACTGGTAGTCTATTTCAGTATATCTGTCAAATTGGCAACACTGATACCCAGGGTACTCTTTGTCAGTTCCTATAAATATCAATCAAGTTTTGTTTATAAACCAATTATAATCCACGTGTTATAAAAACCTACTGGTTTTGACACACCTGGGGTATAATATTGAACATTATGTTCATTGAATATATAAAAAACAAATTGATTTTTTATGGATTCAATAATATTTGTAAAAAATACTTCAAAAGAGTTATTGATTTTTGTAAAAAAGGCTTAAAAACAAAATCATTTCATTAATTAATTTAATTAACGATAAAATCATTTGATTTAATGAATATATAAAAAAATATTAATTTGTATTTAACATTGAATATAAAAACGATTAATATGATTGTCAGTCTAATCAAGGTGAGGGGTACCTCTATTTTATGGGCTTGACATAATCAGGCGATCTCTGAATTAATACAATCCGGATAACAAATACTAAATATTTATAAGTATCAGAAATATTTAATAAAATACTTATTAATTAAAATTTAATCAATTAATTGCGAAATTATTTAACAATTATCTGAAGACTTGTTATTTGAAACCAATTTATAATTAATTTGTGATTAGCTTTCAATTCAATTAAATATTTCATGTTTTCTAACAAAACATTTAATGAACTTTCAATCAAATAGTAAATATCATTAAATCAGTGCTAAATCAGTGGTATTTTAATTAACAAAACATTCAATAATTATCAGAAATTTATTTATATTTTATAAATATCTAAATAAATAATACATTTGTTGTGTATTTCATAATCATTTATATAATATACAGCAAAAAGTGAAGACATTTTTGTCAAATTAATAAATAAGTGATTAATGACTTTATTATTCAATGAAAAGGTGGTATTTTCTCAAATAAAATCACCATTTTATTCAAGCAGTGACCTTAGGGTGTGTTTAAAGACCACACATAACATGATTTTGTAAATCATATATCGTATCATTTATTTTGAAGTTTTTTTCCCTGATTTGAAGGAAAAGTTTTATAACTTTTTACATAACTTTTCAATTAATTAATGCATAAAACAAATCAAATAAAAATATTAAGGCATGAAATCTGACGATAACTTTAGACAACCTTTCATTGATTTCAATCAAATTATATACTGATTATAACATGAGTTTAATAATCAATACATAATTGTTATAAACCTTTGACTTATATTCAAGATATTTATCAAATGTTGAGTTTATTTTACATAAAATGCAATCAATTATTGAATATATTTTGTATACATTGAAGAATATTCTCATGAATTTCATGTGTTATTCATCTGATAATCCATTCTTTAAGATCTGAAACAAATGTTAATATTCAGAAACTTTGTGTTTATTTTGTTATACGAATGACTGAAATATTTATAACACAAATAAAGTGATGAATATTCTTGTGCTCAAGAATCACAATGAACGCCAAGTGCTGACAGCTCTGGACTTAAGCCAAGGTTAGGCTAGAGTTGGGTTCCGGATGACCCAAATACTCAAACATCACTACTAACTATTGAATTACAGACAAAAAGACAAGAATTATAAGTGAATTGAAGGGAATATTCAGTTATTATTGTTATTTATTGAATGCGATATTGGATTCAAAGCTCTATTTGATTACTGTTTGAGCGTTATATTCAATCAAAAACAAAATTTGCTTTCTTATTTAATTTAAATCAAATCAAAAGCCTAATGAAAAGCAATCAATCAAATAATTATTAAATATTTTTTGGCATTTCTGTTGCAAAAGATTTGTGGAATTTTTTGTTAAATATATTTTTGATTTAATGCCAAAAACTATTCATTAAATTCATATATATTATGCAAATTTGACACAAGATTTATAACATCTATGACACTTATCGACAGCATTTGAATGAGCTTTTGATTAATAACATTTCAATTTCACATCAAAACTGTTGTTTTTTTTATTCAATTGTTTGTCAAATGTATTCATATTTTGAGTTTTTGTTATCAGATTTTGATTCAAACTCTTGAAAATCAGTGATTCATTGAGTTTTAATGATTAAAATTTAATAATAATTTGTAATTCAATTAATTTTCAACCTTTTTATTGCTGATTATATTATCAATAGTTTGTATAATGTATTCAAATTAAGAAATGATTATTAGTTTTCAATCCTTGAAATAAAAGTTCAAAACATTTGATAAAATTGAGAGAAAAATATAATAAAAATTCTCAAACACTTAATTACATACCACAGAGAATACACTTATAAAACTATCATGCAGCAATATATACAGTAATCACCTTGAACATAACGTGCATCAGAATTTAAATTATCAATCAGATATTATACACAGTATTTGTTAATTGAATATAAAAAATACATTTTTGGACCAAAAAATAATTAAAAGTTAATAAAAATTCAGAAAATATTTGCCACACATTTAGCCGAGGCTTAGGTTTTGCTAATTTATAGCCATTAATGAAAATCAATGTAAAAATTGTTTTAAATAATTACAAAATGTATTTATAGTTACATAACTTCTAACGCCTTATCATTTCAGAGCAAACACTGTCAGAGGCTTTCAATTTTCACACGTGTTTTGAATTAATTAAATAAACATTTCATCAAATGTTTAATCATTTGATAAATTGAATATATTTTCCACAATAAAAGATCAATTAATTTGTTATTGATATCTGAATTAATATGTCAATCAATAATGACATGGGATCTAAAAATAGCTTCACCAAGATCATTATTTAAACGCTTGAATAATATGTAGAACTGATACCACGGGTTGTGTTCAATATTTCATAACTTATTGATTGTCTAACTATTGATAATATTTGCGCTTAGATTCTGGAACCCAGAATAAACTACTGGTGCCTTTAGTTGGCTAATAAGGTCAGTCATATCGTGATAAGTGAATCGAGTTATTAGTATTCAGTTGTGTATGACATGAGAGCCAAAGCTTAAACTACCTGTGCTTTCATTCGTGTCATTATTCATAAGATTGTAATTTTTATTTACTTATTATTTTCGTTACGAAAATAAATATCAATTTTAGTAAATATATTGTGAATTCAAATCTCCGGAGGCCTTACCTGGCATATGGGCGCACAATACCTATTAAGCAGATTAAGCCATGATTAGCATACCTTTCCTCGCACTGCATATGAATTTAGTTTATTTTAGTGCTCTCTGTATTCAGTGGTTAACAAAAATGTCTTATAATGTGGCCAACAATCGGTCAAAACTGAATATCGGCTCAATTGTCTCCAACAATCTAATGACCCGGCGGCTACTGACCCGGGCATCACATAAACCTGATTATAATGATGTGCCAAATATAAATACAATTGACCAAAATAAGTACAAACAAGACTACAACTGGATTACAGACAGCAGTCCTTTGAATTTACAGAACGATGCCTACAATGACACCAATATTGTCGATCAGTACAGGAATGTTAGGAATAGTCGCCAAAACCGACATCTCTTACGACAAATCAGTTTTGAAGAGCCGCCCAATAATCTCAATAAACTTTTTGCCGAGTCCTCAGTGCCCGGCGTCCGAGACATCGCCGGCGCCCGCAGTTTATTGCGAAAAATCTTTTGGTTGATCTCATTCTTCTTCTTCGGTATTCTTGCACTAAAAGACATTTCACAGTTAGTGTCTGAATATTATGACTATCCTATCATTGTTGATGTGCGGCTCAGGGACTCACGAAGGCTACTGTTCCCGGCCATCACTGTCTGCAATCTCAATATTGTCCGATACAGTGCTCTTTGCAATACAACCGTATCCGTCATCAATGCATCGATGATTCCGCAGGACTTGAAGGACAAGTTGTGTGGCATTCAGGCCACCGCTGAACGACCCGTCACTCCTGTAAGCGATTCACAGATTCATTACAATTAATACACAAAACAATTCAATACTAATTCAGTAATTGATTTGATTTTAGTGTTTAATCACTGTTTAGCTTATGTTCAGTCAGGGGTCAAATCATAATAAGTCAATATTCAGGGGGTTTTTCAAAGCATTAATTAATTGACTTTCATTCAGAAACCAAATCTATTCAAACAAACGACAAGAGAGTATATACCGACGCCGACGCCCACCGACGCCGATCTGGAGAACCCGATCATCGATGACATCAACAATTACGGCACTGTTGGCCACAAGAAGAGCGAAACAGTGGCACCGAATCCGGAGTTAGACATCGATAGCAAAAAACACGACAGAAGTAAACGACAGACAAATAAAATCAAATCTAAGAGTAGTTCCCAAAACACAACACCAGTTGATAGTAACGACACTAAGAGTCCGGTGACCACCGATAGACCTATAGAGCTGACCAGCACTTCGGCGCCGGTCGAGGAGTACGAGTTGACCGAAAGAGAAGAGAAGGAACTGCAGGAAAACCTCACCAATTGGTTGGCAGTTATCTATAACAACAATGAGAAGTTGGCCAAAAACCTGAGCCACCAGTTTGAGAACATGATCCTCCGGTGCACTATTAAGGCCACCAATTGCACCCATCCCAACAGCTTTGAGCACATCTTCACACCCACTGAAGGCAACTGTTTTACATACAAGTCCTCAAATAAAAACACCAGATTTCACAACAAACAAGAGGAGACGTCGATCGCTGGCGTCAACTATGGCTTAGAGCTGGTCCTCAACCTAGAGATCAGTGAATACTTGCCCGGATCTGCACAGATAGGCGCCATAGTGATGGTCCATCACCCGGAAGAGTTCGGCAACTCGGCCTCGGAGGCCATCTTTGTGGCGCCCCAGCAGTCAACGTATATCGGACTCAAAATGATTAACATTACACGCCTTCCCAAACCCTATCCGGAAGAGTGTATAGACCAGTGGCCGTCGGCACTGAGGGGACGGCTGACGCAAAACGCCACTTATTCACAGCAGGCGTGTCTGAAGATATGTCTTCAGCGGACAATACAGCGCCGGTGTGAGTGCCAGAGCGCAATGCTTCCACAGCTTGAGCTCAACTCCACACTCAAAATATGTGATACAAGACGTCGAGTGACGCGCAGTTGTGTTGAGGAAGTGATGTTCAGAGCCGAGGATAAGGTGAACGACTGTCCCTGTCCTCCACGGTGTCAAGTAGTCAACTACGATAAGACTGTGTCGATGGCCCGTTGGCCGACGCGTGAGGATAGGGTCACCTTCGATAGGGGAAAGGCAAACATCAATTTCCAAAACCTGGCGAAAGTGACCGTCTATTTTCAGACGATGACCTGTCAGGAGGTGACACAGGAGAAGGCCTACACCACCGCTAAGCTCTTCTCATCCCTGGGCGGTATACTGGGAATGTATGTCGGATTCTCGTTCCTCTCGTTGTTTGAAATATTTGAAGTCATTATCAGAAGATTCTGGTATTTCTGCACCAAAAAGAAGAATCGCTTCAAAGCGGCCGTCCATACGATCACCGCAACGATGGCTATGAATAATAGCTATCAAAACAATGTCAACTCAAGAAGAGTGCACTTTCAGCGATAGGCCATTCCCTCCCAACCCCTCTGAACGCCAGTAAAAATTGAAACATTTATTTAAAATTGAAATTTCATTACAATTATTGAAAAGATATTAAAGTTTTGAAGAAATTATTAAAAAAAATACAAAAACTTTATAAAAACATTGAAATATAAAAATCAATCTAAAAGGTGGGCACCGGTAGTGGCACTGGTAGTGGCACTGGTAGTGGCACTGGTACTCTCAATGGCAGCACTCATACCTTCTCTACGTCTCTCTCTACGGCCTCTGGAGTGTTCAATGATTCTTCGGTGCAGTTCATTATCCAGGACAAATCGGTAGGCGCTTTGCTCCCGTACAGCGGCGCCGGTACTTCGAGTTCTCGCTCCTCGCATCCACTCTAAGGGCCTGGGTATCAGTGGCTCCACATCCGGAACCAATGAGTTTTCAGGTGCGACTTCAGGTCTTTGATTGACAACAGGTGTTGCCTCCGGACTGGAGATGGTATCCAAAAACACATCGCTGTCCACATCTCTGGGGCTGAGGGCTAGTCTGAAGTTGTACTGAACCCGCATATCGTTGGCGTCCACCGCAAACCGAGGCCTCAATAAGGTATGGCTTAGACGGCGGCGGAAGTTCGGCGTCAATATAGTGGACAAATCGACGGCTTTCCTACAGAGCGGACAACTGTTGCTGTTGTGAAGCCAATCATTGATACACTTCTTGTGGTAAATGTGTTTACATTTAAGCACTTTTCGGGGACTTTCAATGTCGTCCAAACATATGGAGCACTGGTCTGCGGCCACGTGTACGCCATCGAGTGCTTCGCCCCCTTCGGCACCAGTGAGGCCAAGAGTGTCGCCGTTTGCCAACTCTTCGATGAAGTCCGAGTGACAGTGCGGACACGCGTTGTCTTTGACGAAGAGATAAAACTCTTTCTCACACTTATGGCAGAAATAATTGACTAAAACTACGCTATCATTGAGTGAAGACATCATTAGATATGAAATCAATTGAAATAATGGCTTAAAAAAATGAAAATCAATTTTTCTCAAGACTTGTGTCGCAGAGGAAAGGTATGCGAAATGAATGGCAAGTGTTGAGTGATATTTGCAACCATTTGTCGATAGGGTTGGCCACAAATCGCAATCACTTTTTTGACATTGAATTCACAAAACTTTTTATACATTTTCATCACATTTTCAATCACTTGAAGGAAAACTTCCAATACTTTTGTCATTTCATAGCAACTGTTAAACAGTTTATAAAATTACAAAAGTATTGACTACTACTACAGTATCACTAAAACATGCAAGGTCAGGTCAGGACAGGACAGCCCGGATCAGTGGTCAACCACTGCTGACTGTATACTACTGTTGATTGACTACTGATGTCAACAAAAATATGAATCAATTTTATTCAACGTTTAATTCCATGCGATTCTCAATGCCTTTCCCATCGACTCTAAGCGCACGAGAGATATACAACAATGACTCAGAATATTTGAAAAGTTCTTCAAATTCCTGGAAATCTTTTCACAAAATAACAGCACTTTTTGTCCACTCTTTTAGCCATTCCTCACGAGTTTCACAAAACAATTGATTCAATTTTGTCTACAAATTCATATGAAATGAAGATTTTGTTAATCTTTTCATTGATTTCATTGAATCTAATCTTAGAGTCGATTGCAATGCCGTCTGAATATCCAGACATTGGTATTCCCAGGGATTGGATAGAAGAGAGTCCTGTGGACGGGCCGGTCCTCCCAGACAATGGATCGGGTGATAAGGAAGGCCTAGAACCCAGAGATGGAGAATCAGATCCAAGAGAAGCACAGTCTGACAGCCCTTCAAATGTTCGGGAATCGGATGAACCGCCCGTCCGAACCAAACGTCCGAAGCCAACTCCAGCCAAACAGGTAATGGTCTGGCATTTGATCCAAAGCTCATTCACTTATTGAACCACTTGTCCAAAGCTTAATCTCTGTGACGAACCGGTGTTTATCAATGGCGCCAATCGTTTCTCTAACTCAACGATTAGGCTCTATAGGGGCGACGCATATTGGGATCTGTTTGGTCTGCCCGACCGCCGGGGCTTCACATCTGAGAAGTTTAAGTTAGGAAAACCCTTTTCGCCCGTCACTAGCATGACATCCATAACCACTATATTAGAGGGAAAGCGCAAAGACTATACCTATAAGTTTGAGAGACAGTACTTCTGGGCCTGGGATGAGACAGACAAGCAGAGGAATGGTGGCAATGGAGGCGAGTTTTGGAGAGAATTACCGGAAGGGGGTTTCGACACTGTCTTTCATAACGGAAAGGCAGATAAACCAATGTTTATAGGACTGAAAAAGGATAAGGTTTTGCAGTTTAGCTCCCATTAAATCAATTTAATTCAATTTTCGCCCCCTTTTTCAGGTGTATTACATCGACACTAAAGAAGAGGAACTGGAAATCGCCGGAAATCCGGGTTTGAATTCAATGATCAGTTCTTTTAAGTGCTTTTTATATTGATTTTTGTGTTTTCCTAACCCTTAAAGAGGGTCACAAAGGGGGCCGATATGGGGAGAACTTTCCGAAGGGAGTGACCGCCGCCTTCTCCTGGCCTATGGGCGCCGAAGAGAACATTATGCTCTATATGTTCAAAGAAGACAAGCATTGCTTGAGAAGTCTTGAGCCACTGGAGAGCGGGTCAGACGTATGTATTGAATGAATTGATCCAATAGTGCGCTGTCTTTACTCCTTGTCCTCAAAGTGTGACGAATGGCGTGAAAACAGTGATTTGTTTGGCTGTCAGAAGGCGGTTAAGTTTGAGGCCACCGAACCTAAACCTACCGATGCTGTGGTTGTGGCTGTGGCTGAGACCGTAAAGATGAGTGACGCTCCAGAGCCACCCATTGCTACTGAGGTGGTCGTAGAGCCCGACACTGGAACGCCAGTGCCCACACCGACGGTGACAAGCGGTGCGTTTGGTCTGAATAGCAATGCACTGGTGTTTAGTCTAATCCACTCTTCAATGATATTCACAATTGTTTTCACATTATTTTAAACTTATTTTTGTTTTAAACCATATTTTGTGCAAAATTTTAGCCATATTTTAGGTTTTGTTTAATTAAAACAGTGTTTCATATGATTTATTCAATTAAACCCCTGATTAAGGGGGAAAAATGAATTATTACTATGATATAATTATGATAAAACATACAAGGTCAGGTCAGGACAGCCCTGATCAGTGGTTAACTACTGATGACTGCATACCAGTGACTACTGATATCTACAAAAATATGAATCAATTTTATTCAACGTTTAATTACATGTGATATACCTTTCCTCTGGACTCTAAGCGCACGAGATATACAACAATGACTCAGAATATTTGAAAAGTTCTTCAAATTCCTGGAAATCTTTTCACAAAAAAAACAGCACTTTTTGTCCACTCTTTTAGCCATTCCTCACGAGTTTCACAAAACAATTGATTCAATTTTGTCCACAAATTCATATGAAATGAAGATTTTATTAATCTTTTCATTGATTTCATTGAATCTAATCTTAGAGTCGATTGCAATGTCGACTGAGTATCCAGACATTGGTATTCCCAAGGAATGGATGGATGATAGTACTGGTGACGGACCGGTCCTCCCAGACAATGGACCGGATGGTCCGGTACTCCCAGACACTGGATCTGATGGTCCGGTCCTCCCAGACAATGGAGTATCAGATCCAGAAGAAGCACAGTCTGACAACCCTTCAAATGTTGAGGAATCGGATGAACCGCCCGTCAGACCCAACCATCCGAAGCCAACCGCACCTAAACAGGTAATGGTCGAGGATTTGCTTCAAAACCCATTCATAAAACAGTGATTTGTTTGGCTATCAGAAGGAGATTGAGTTTGAGACCAACGAACCTAAACCTACGGGCGCTGAGGCCAAGACCGTAGACACGGGTGTAGACCCTAGACGTGTATCTCCAAAGCTAACCAATACTACTGAAGTGGCCGAGGAGTCCGATACTGAATCATCAGCGCCCACACCGACGGCAAAAAGCGGTGCGTTTGGTCTGAATAGCAAAGCACTGGTGTTTAGTCTAATCCACTCTTCAATGATATTCACAATTGTTTTCACATTATTTTAAACTTATTTTTCTTTTAAACCATATTTTGTGCAAAATTTTAGCCATATTTTAGGTTTTATTTAATTAAAACAATGTTTCAAATGATTTATTCAATTAAACCCCTGATTAAGGGGGCAAAAGGGATGGCAAAAAAAACTTGAGATAATATTTTCCGTACTTTATATACCAGTGCTTTCAATAGACATGTGTTTTGATGTAAACAACACTTGAAATCAGTGTTTAATTCATAAATCAATTGAAATGTTATTCAAAGCATTAAAATTGAAATTAATATCAAATGTATTACAAAATCAGAGCAAACGTGAGATAACTGTCCGCAAGTGGAGGAAACTTCACGGAAAGCCAGAGCAGAGGACATCGGACGGCAATCCGTTGACCGATTTGCCCGATTGGTCGTACACTGACGGCCGCGGCTTCGGTCCGGTGACCGTCGGCCAGAAGAAGCGCTACATCAGAGACCAAGAGATGGCCAAAACCATCGTTGAATACATGGATCAGATGAAGATCGGGAAGCAATTAGTGCCGGATCACTCTTCAGACACCCACTGATCGCCAATTAATTATCACTTTCTCATCAATTAGTGATTAATTTGTAATTAAATATAGTTTTAATTAAAACTCAATTAAATAATCAATAAATTAGTCATAAAATCAATAATTGATTCAAACTTTTGGTCACTTTTTGTGTCAAAACTTTGTTTTGAATATCAATTAAAAAATTAATTCAAACTTTTTGTCAAACTTTTTGTGCAATTGATTGCAATTTGAGTGAAATGTCAACTCATTTGTCACTAAATTGTGTTTAAATTGTGTCTAAAATTGGCGTTAATTTCACTCTCAGTTCAAAAGGGGTTTCAAAATGTGTGCAAAAATGTGTGAAATGTATACAAAGTCCCCAAAAATGAGTCAAACATTGCCTCCATTTTTGGCACTCAATTGTCTACCAATTGATTGTCTACTCTATTGCACTGTGAAAAGGCAACTGTCCACTCAATTGAGGCCACAATCACTGGCCACCGGCGCACAGGTAGTCAACTAAACCACTAATTAACCGCTAATCGCCAGTCCGTGCACTGAATCCCCGGCCAGAGCACCAAAAGTGAGTATAATTTTGACGTAATTTGTAATAAAAATTGAATTCAAATAACGATTTGATTGCAAACCATATTCAACGACATTATGTTTGCCTCCCTTTCCCTCACTTTCCCTCCCATTCCTGCCGTTCCTCTACTGCTTGAAGAGCTACCAGTGCTCTCAATGTTAGCCTTTTGTGAAAACACATTATTATTGGCATTGAATTCAATGTAAAACAAGTCTTGAAAAACACTAACAATAAGTGAATTAATGCCTAAAATACTGATAACTTGTCGACAATTGTGACAACAATTACATTACAATTACAACAGAAATGACGACTCCTTTCACCACTTGAATGCAATTAAGCCTTAATTTTATCATTAATTAAGTAATTGTTTACAATATTTGGCCACAAATTTGTGGCCAATAATCGCCACCGAAATTGTGACCACTTTTTCCGCCAATCGCTTATTGTTTTGCAGTTTTTTTGGCCAAACCTTTGCTTTAATTGTGTTTTTGTGGCCAAAAGTTGACAAAACTTTTTGTCTTTTCATTGAATTTGAAAATCCGTTCAAACCTTTGATTGTCTTCTCACAGACTTTGAGACCAATTGTCTTCAACACCCGTTGTTCACCACTTTCTACAGCAGTTCTTCAACACTTGGAGGAATGGATGAGAGCTTAGTGGCCGTTCATATGATCACTCAGTCCACTGATGATAGTTATGTCAATGAAGAAGCACTTGAAGACAATGGCCAACAGGAGTTGATTAGCGCTTCCAATGAAGACATTGAAGACAATGCCAACGAAGAGCCAGAAGAAGGCTATGAAGAAGAGGAGGACGACATGAAGGATGAGGAGGAGGAGGAGAGCGCCGCACAGGTGGACACTGAGGACATAGACGACGACATAATCATTGCCGAAGCGGTGGTCGTCACTCAATACAGCTGTAAATTCTGTAACCGACGGTTCGACGCCATCGACAAAGTGAAGAATCACTACCTCTTGAGACACAACAAAGACAACTCTATCGACAAAAAGCCTGATTTGACTAAATTGAAGGGCAATAAGAACTCAAGTCAAGACTCGGCCACCGATGCCTCCGAGATGTCAGACCACTCCTCGATGGCTAAGAAGCAGAGGACCTCTCAGACGAAGGCCAGAACCAGAACTCCTAACTATAAGATTGAAATCGTTGGTGACATCGATGAAGAAGATCTGATGCCGAAGACTAAGAAGAGGGGCCGCAAACCCACTGGCGTTAAGCGGAAGTATCCGTGCGATTGGCCGGCATGTACTTACGTGGCCCGACATTCCGTTCACCTTAAGGATCATAAGAGGACGCATACTGGAGAGAAGCCATACCGGTAAGGGTCAGCGGGTTTGGATATAAGGGGTTTCTTATGACGAGAAGCTCCTTAAGGGGCATAAAATTGAATTATTTTATCTGACTTTATATACCCCTACCTTAAGGTGCAATTGGCCGGACTGTGGCCACAGCTTCGTTCAGGGATCAGCTCTAAAGGTTTGTTGGGTTTTAGGGTTTTTCAGTGATTTGTAATTATTTGCTTTTCATTTAGACTCATATCCGCACTCATACCGGAGAGAAGCCCTACCCCTGTGAATGGCCAGGTATGTTGTGTCTCAAATTAGCTTAATGTGGATTTGATTGTAATATTTGTGTCACTTGTCTCACAATAGGCTGTACTTTAAGGTCTGTCCAAATGTCATACGTTTTCAAATCAAACATCAATTCATTAAATGTTTTCATTGTTTTTTGACAATTCATTTGATGACAGGTTTTCGCAGAAGAATAACGTGAAGGTTCACATGAGAACGCATGTATGTATAGAGGGCCGGGGTGTTAGGGGTTGGGTATAAATGGGTTTAATATTAATTTTAATTATTTTTTCCACTTTTTTCGACAGACGGGGGAAAAGCCGTACGTTTGCGACTGTATGTCATCTTTTTGTCGGTTTATGATTGAGTTTTAATTTTGTTGACCTTTCCTTAAGGGCCGGGATGTGAGTGGAGGTTCGCTATCAAAGGAAATTTGGGTAAGAGTTGGCACCTGTACTTCATTTCTGTGATAGTTGTCTAACCATTGCTTATATTATGTTTACAGATGAACACAAGAGAGTACACGCCGGAGAAAAGTTCTTTATATGCGATTGGCCGGGTATGTGCACACACGCGCCCAATGCCAGTGCTTTGCAATTGATATATTCTGTGCTCTTCGATAGGCTGTACCCGTAGTTATACCCAAAACTCGCATCTAAGGCGCCATCGATTAGTCCACACCGAGGAGAAGCCATTCGCGTGCGATTGGCCCAACTGTACCTATAGGTCTGTCCGGGCCTGCGATGTCACCAATCATAGGGTCACACATACCGGAGAGAAGCGCTTCGTTTGTGAGGTCATCGGCTGTGAGAAGGCGTTCACTCGCGGACACCATCTCAGACGACATATGATTACAAACCATTCAATTGAAACATTTGAGGACAACGGAGAGGCCGAGGAAGTGATCGCCGCTAACGAGATCATAGAGCAGGAAGAGTATGAAGAGGAAGTGGAGGAACAGTAGATCGAAGTGAATGTCCTTTTTGTCAGACATTTGATTCAAATATTAATATCATTTCATTCAATGACTAATTATCTCTACTTTTGAAACCAAAAACAAAACTATATTTCAAATTTCAAACCATTTATTGAAAGCATTCGCTCTTTTTTGCCGAACACTTGAAGACAACAATCAGTTCTCGAACTATAGATTTAAAGCCTCTATATTTTTGCCCCTGAATTTTCACCCCCTTTCCCTTTCCGATGAATATAATCTCGAAATGAATTGATTTTTAATTACTTTTAATTTGATTTTCGGTTTAATTATTAATTATTTTGTTTTAATTTCTCTATCATTTGAAAAATAACTTACAATTTGTTTATTACAATAAAATTTGACACAAAATCTGGAAAATAGTCATCAGTTGTGAATATTTTGCACATTTTTATGCATAAAATCTCCGAAAAGTGTTTTCAGTTTTGATTTTTTGGCAATTATTTTGAGATCTTTTTTGTTTTAATCATAAAATAAATTCATTTGTATTGCAAATCATATGTTAAACGGTCTGCCCATGTATTCAACGGCATATCTGCCGTAGTTCTCATTCACCAGTGCTGTCGCTGTTGGCACAGTAGTCCTCATCGCCTCCGATATAGTGGATATTGTTCTGTACTTCTCTGCCATCACTTGTTTAGGCGTTGTATGCAGTCTTTGACTTCTGTTTAAGAACTGATGAAAGAGTAGATTCTTCTTCTGCTGCTCTCTAACCACATAACCTCTGGTGCGGCGATCGGTGTCTTTGCTTTGTTCATAGATTTGGTTTGACTTTTGTTTCAACAATTGATTCAATTTATCTCTAAATGACTTTTTATCGATACAACTGTTAATCAGATCACAAATGTAGACAAAAATACAGATCTGAAGCAAAATAACGGATGAGTAGAGCACTGTTAGACATTGATTCAGTAAATACATTGTGTGCTCTTCACTCCCTATCCTTGGCTTGCATTGCATTACTTGGGAACAGATCTCTTGCCAATTGTTTAATACATTTTTGGCGATCGAGAACTCAAACGGCAGTAAAATAAGTATCAAAATTGCATTCAATGTGAAGATCGGACTCATTGTGAAACACTTTTGCAGTAGTTTTAGCTTTGCTTTCAAGTAATTTACAATCACTTCAAGGGGTGATTGGCTTTCGGTATTATATCTGACAATTTTAACCCGTTTTCTGGTCCTCTCATCGCTATTGTCCTCAAGACTCAGTAGATTTTCCACACATAGACTTAAATTGCTTTAAGAAATGACCAAAAGTTTAATGAGTTTTTAAAAAATCATTTTACAATAGAGTGCAACAAATTATTCAGTGATGTTATGCACTGGAAGTTTCTTTCCCTAAATGACTGCTGTCTTAGACATCAGTAAAAAGATTTCATTAAATATGAAATACAATTAAAATCTAATTAATTGTAGGAAAGGGTGAAACTATTTCAGATATGATATCATTACTAATCAGACTATAAATTAGTGACAACTAATTGCTAATACCTTTTGAGAAGCAGTGAAAGGCAACCAAACGATCCGTTTATCACTATTAAGACCGCTATTATAAAGCCATTGTTGAGTTGATGTCTGGCCAACCAGTCATAGGAATAAACCGATTCTTCGCCCAAATAGTTGATTGAAATGATAATCATTAAGCCATAGATGAGTGTCAATAGGTTTCCGGAAAATACTATAATGTGTCGACACTTAAGCCAATTATGCTCTTCTCTGAGCGCATCCATCGGGTTATGAGCACCAAAACAACTGGTCCTCAATCCTACCAGACCTGACATAATCACACAAATCTGAGACTAAGTTATCGCTGATTAGATAAAAAACCAATTATTGAATAATTACTGAAAGGTATTAAAAGTATAGCTTTAAAAGTGAATGCCTTTCCTATGGAAACCAATTGTGAGTCAATAGTAAAGAACTAATGATTTATTTGAACAAAGATTTTGTCAATAATTGAATTTAAATTAATGTTCAGTTCATTACAGATAACTGTTTCACACGTTTTGTAATAAAAAATTGAATAATTTGTTAATCAATACTTGAGTTTTGATTTGCATTTAAGTCGTGAATCACAAGACTATCTGTTCAAACGTTTACATTAATTATCCAATGGTTTGGGAAATAAACTTTTATTTTATGAAACAATTGATAAGAAATTATTTCATTTAATACAGTATTTAACAGACATTTAGTCATTCAGTCATCAATTCATTTCACTTCTTATAAAACAATTGCAAAAACTTTGAGTTTTATAGTATTTTTCAAATCTTTTCATCAATTTTTATGCAAATAATACAAAATATCCCAAAATAAACAATACAATAATTTATCACCATTTTAATTACCTCGATCATTTATATTCAAGTCCTAAA
The DNA here is from genome assembly GCA_034687845.1 of Pantelozetes paolii. NCBI lineage: Eukaryota > Metazoa > Arthropoda > Arachnida > Sarcoptiformes > Oribellidae > Pantelozetes > Pantelozetes paolii. The sequence goes on along the minus strand of JAQGAT010000519.1, from coordinate 4,598 downwards.
CAATTTAAATCATAAATTATCCTGTATAAATAATGTGATCGCATGATATTATCAATTAATTGCTTAACACAACTAAACATTTATTCCCGGGTCGGTTTGTATCCTTCATTTTAAAGCACTTGAATATTAAATGGTATGATAGACTGATTAGCAGAAGGTCCTAGATAATTTACCATACAAGGATAATCGATCGCTAAACCACAACAACCCTTTCAAATAGATTTAACACTGAGTTATACAACAAATTATAATTGATTTTTGAATTTTTCATTAACTCTTATATAAAGTGTTAAATATATAGTGAATTACAATGAAATGCAAAAACATAACAATTATTTCATTGATTTGTTTTCAATCAAAAAACAACTTATGATTTAATCCTAATTAGAGTCTAAATCAATGAAATACTGCTAACCCTTCAGAGCGTGAAGAGAAAAATTGGATTTGATTTTTGACGGAAACAAAAATTTCTTTTTATTTATTTAAACGAAAATTAGTTTTAAAAATGAAAAAACATTTTCATTCAATAAAATTGTAATTATCTATAAGAAAGCCTTCAGAATTAGCACAAGTAGTTTTATAGCACAAGTAGTCTGCAGTCTATTGCGTAAAGTATTTGGACACAAAAATAACACAATGTGTTTAACTCTTGCGCTGCGTTTTGAAGGACAGACACATGAATTGAAGTTTAAGCCGAGAAAAACGGGAAATACTTTTCAACCAAAACCGAAGGATAAATGCATTTTCAGTACCAAAACCTGATATTAATCTCCACTAAGGGTTAGGAAAGTGAGATATTTCACTCACTTTTTAATAGACCTCAACTCAGGTGTGATAACAAAGAAGTGGTTTTTGACTGAAAAGCACTCACTTTTAGTGGTGAATAGGATTATAGGACTCAAAGCACTAGTAATGAACAGTTGCTATCATGTCTTTGGTTTGTGTTCTCCAACTCTAAGATGAAATACGTTTTAGTGTTAACAGTAGTAGCTATTATTGCGGTCAGTGTTCAATATACCAGTGCTGTTGGTCACGACCCCGAAGCGGACGTACCTATAAAGCGTCTGAATGCTGGCCACGCGACTACTCTAAAGATACCATTAGAGGAAACACTGGAGAGAATCCGTTCCTATCCTCACAGGAAGGACGCACTCATCAGAAGTCTGGGCGCCACTGCACTGAAACAGAGGGCCGGAAGGAATCTGATATTCAGGGTTCTCCTAACAATAGGTAAACATGTTTTCATGTAATCAATAATTTTATGGCAAATGTTTTGATGAGTTTTTTGAGTGATATTTCGCAAAACCATTGAAACCTTTAATGCAATCCAAAGAGTGCTTCAAATTATTTGTGTGTTTGAAGTAATCAAAACATTTTTTAAGTGCTTTTGAACGCAGTTTTCAATTGTTTTCTCACTAAAAGGATATCAAAACGATTTGACTGAATGTACGGCACAAGTGATGTGTGAAATCACATGCAATGATGAGGTGAACAAAGAGGCGAACAGCTATTTCGATACCTATCCAACGGACGACTATTATGTCACCTATGTATTAGAGGCCATAGAGAAGGGCCGGGAATTAGGCGCCGGCTATTCCTGTGCCAGTTGTACTAAATTATACCCCTTTTGCCAAAACGATAAAATTCGTAAACAAGTTGTCGACAAATACTACTATCTCTTCGAAGTGACAAACTATGTGCTCGAAAAGTTGCCCGCATAGGGGGCTGGAGGATAGGTAGGTCTCGAAGGAGGAGAGGAACGGCAGGTATAATCAATAAACGCAATAATAGTTTTAAATAAATTAAAAAGTTTTAATGATTTGACAAATAATTTGAAACAAAAACTGATTTTATAATAAAAACTAAATTTTGTTTTCACTTATTATTGAAAATATCTTTCCTATCAGTGCTTTGCCTTTAAATAATCCAATTCCTTAACCCCGGCCTTACTTTTGACCAAATCCTGAACCGATTTATACCATAAACCGATTTTCGTGTTCTCTATTAAGTCATTGAAAGCATCGCACCCTTCGATCGAATTGAGGACACCGTAGACGGCCTTCAGATTTAAGGGTAGAAAACAGGAAACGAAATTAAAATACTGTCAACAATGGAAAGGTATGCAAACACTGACCAAATCGGCCAAATTAGGCCTCTCTCCGCCCATAAACACTCGATCATTGCCGATGGCTTTGAGCCAACGTTTACTGTAGTCGTACAACGAGTTGCGGACATCTTCTTCCAAAGAGTGCTTCTTCTTAAGCCGTTTCCCAATCAAATACATAGCACTGGAACCCATATAAATGCATAAATACTTCTCCCAGACCTTAAAATTCTTATCCCATTCCCCTATTTGGGCGAAATAGCGGAACGAACGCAACGACTCATTCATTGTTCGGTAGATGTTTGGCGAGAGTGTGTGCACCAGACGGTCGTCCGCCCAACGACGCCAATTGCGCTCTTCGGCCACAGAGGTCTCAATTCGGTTGAGCTTTTGTTTCTCAATGTCTCCAAACATTAAGAAATATCTGTTTATAATCTCATCTTTTTTAATGCCGTCCTCTCCGACCACTTCCTCCGTCCGATACCATTCGGCGATCGACTGCAACGACTCGTCCGTTTGCTTGGACTCAGGCTTTCGGGATATAAGATATGACGAGAGCGCCGACACTATAGTCGTCGAGTCATTGATTTGCTATCAATTGATAAACATTTAGTCATTTATTTTGAAATGAATTTCAACCGAAAATACTGACCAACACTTCGTCCGAGCCCTTACTCTGGACCAAAAGGACGGGCACTTTCCTATACTTAGAAAACTTCAACTGCTGTCTCAGCACTGGATTCACTTCCACCACATTATAGGGTATTCCGTAATAATCAAGAAATGCCCGCACTTTGCAACAGAAAGGACAGGACTGGTACTGGTATAGAGTGAGCGTCAATCCGACGTCTGTGGGACCGGACACCTGAGGGAATGGTAGAGAGTATGAGTGAGTGATTGTGTAAAAGGATTGGTAGAAATAAATTGCTTTAAGAATTGATACCAAAAACCAAAACAATGTTTAATATTATTGTAAAAGACATTCAAAAGTAATGAAACAATACATACATTAAAATGCATTCAATGTTAGTTCAAGAGTGCAAAACAACAACCATTCTAAGGGGTTAGTCATGTTTTCAAGGGGTATAATGCGTGCGCCGATGGGACCGTAAAATTAGGGCCAAAACCCAATTAACCCAAAGTTGTGTTTGGCCTCTGTGTTAGAGAAGAGCCGAAAGAGAGCCGACATATGATGTGAAGACTTAACGAAAAGGTATTTCAAAATACAATCACTTTTTTGCAATCATTTTGTCATCAAATCATTGATTAATGAAAACAATTGACAAAACACTTGAACTGAAAATCATTTATCTATAAAAACCCCTGACATCTGCTAATCACCAACACTTCGACCCCCTTTTCCCCTAACATTAAACCCATTCCTGGCTTTGATTGAAATTAATGGCCAAAGAAGTGACGATAATATCATCAAAAGTGACCCCAATTTTGCGGTCCATTTGTGAAAACAGGGGGCAAAACAGCAAACAAAAAATAATACATTAAACCCCTGACACAGGGATCCCCTGTCGGGGAATGAATTGACATTATCTCTAATTTACTCACAATTCTTGTGGCACTAATTTGTGGCACTTCTTCAGCCACTAATAACATTGAGGCCGAAGACAACACACGTTTGGATCTATATTTGAGGCTTAAGTACCGATAAACGGTCTCAAAGGCCACAACAGCGGCACCGATGACCACACCAATGGCCACCAGACGCACAGACCGCCGGTGACGGCGGGTAAACGACTTTGTATTACTTACATAACTCATTGACCGAAACGCTGGACCGATGGTCAACGGTGTCACTACTTGTGGCCAGTGTTTGGCCGCCGAAGCGGTAGACAAGAGGCCGACCGTTGGCCGCACTGTTTGCCGACACAAAGCGTTTGCTAACAAACTATTTGTTGTCCGGAATAAGAGGCGAATCGTTGCCATAGTTAACCGAATTCTTAACCTTGGTCACTTCAATCAGGGGCTGCTTTTGATTTGATTTTTACCCCTTATTTTGATATTTACTTCACATGTATTGCATTTTAAGTGCATTTATTGCTTGAAATTGATTTTTGTTACACTTTTTCATTGGATTTTGTGTTTATTTTCTGCAAATTATTGCCAAATATTGTACTCTTTTTGGCGTTTAATTCAAAATTCATTCACAAATTAAGTGACAATAAAATTGTTGTTTAGTTTTTGAAACCCTTTTTCACAGAATATTCTGCAAAGAATTGTTTGATAACTAAACAAGGAATGAGTCAAGTCTATAATTTCAGTTTTTAGTAAAGGTAATTTTTCAAATTTTTAGAAATGTAAAAATTTTGAAAATCATGAAAAATTTGAAAATTTGAAAATTTGAAAATTTTGAAAATTTCAGATTTTAAAAGTATTGTTAAAGTTTTCCCCTTCAGTGGGGGTGGGGGGGGGTACACACACACATCGTGATCAAACTATATATTTCAGTTCCTTCGGAAAACTGAAATTAAAAACGCTT
>JAQGAT010000518.1:0-29305 GCA_034687845.1 Pantelozetes paolii | reverse complement strand
ATTAAATGAAAACATATTTTCTAAAAGTTTTAATCATTTCATAACAAAAATAACAATAAATTAATTGACTTTTGAAATGACAAGACGTTTAAGGATTTGCAACGTTTTTCTGGTTTTCAGCAATGGTTTTAGCACCAGGAGGTTGAGCACCAGAAGGTTGTGCACCAGATTGTTGTGCACCAGATTGTTGTGCACCAGAGTGTTGTGCACCAGAGTGTTGTGCACCAGGAGGTTGTGCACCAGAAGGTTGTGCACCAGGAGGTTGTGCACCAGGGTATTGTGCACCAGGGTATTGTGAACTTGGATTTTGTTGACCAATAGGTTGAGGTTCAGTTTGATAATATAACGGCTCATTCCGTCTTTGTTTCGCAGCATTACTTTGAGCCACACAAACGCCTATAACCACAACACAACACACAATACAGGGAATACACATCAATAAAAGCCAAAAGACTAAAAATACTATCATAACAATGACAAACAATCTGTTGGCTTCATTTCTCTTATCATCAAAGGGGTCACTTGTATTGCTATCATTTTCACTAAATATAAAACATATTTTAAACATATATTAAATATAAATTATAATTAGATTTTTATAATCATTTGAAATATTGACAAACAATTGGTCTGAAGAAACAAATGAGAGTCCAATGAATACAATGGATGTTATAATCAGTAAAATGAATGTCATTTTAAGAGAAAGTGTTGTCTTTTATCACAGTTTTTGAATTTTGTTTGAATTTGTTTAAAAACTTTATTCAATAATAATTTTGTTTTTTTAATCACGAGAACTGAAAACTGTTTTAAAACAAAATCGTTATTACTTTGACTTTTATTATAAGAGAGTTAATAATAATTAATTCAATTGAAAATGTGTTTCAGATATTAGTTTATAAATCAATTGTCTATTAAAACAACAGAAATTTAAAGAAATAACAGATTAATACAGATATTAAATAACTTATAATAAAAATGAGACTGGTCATTATTTTAAATAAAACATTTCAATTAATTTTAAAAATAACACCGAAAGTAATGAAAGGATCTGTAAATTGAATGAAATATTAAACAATAAATTCAGAAATATTTTAATGTTATAAACACTTACTTCATAGCACTTGAAATAATTAATGACAAACAATACATAACACGAAAAACCAATTGATTTCTTCCCCAATCGTTCAATGAATGACATTAACTGTAAATCAATTGTCAATTAATTACAGATATTGAACAAACCTTACCTTAAGTTTTGACATCAAAGACATTCTTCTCCTGTTATTCATTTGTGATACATATAATTGAATCAACTATTTGTATGATTTATTTATTTCTGAATGGACTGAAGAAGTGGTGAATAAAATGAATAAAAATAATAAACTGAAAATAATTGACACATAAATTGAACAAAACGTTATATAAATTGATATGAACTTAAATATTGATATAAAAATCGCTAAAACAATGAGAGAACCGAAAGTAAACCAAAAAGAGAGCAAATATTTAGACCAAAAAGTAGTGTTATATTCAGTAATCTCTTCAATGAATGATTGATAAGATTTAAGCAATGAATCGATTGAAGAACTTCTAATATCAGAAGCATTAGAATTGATCTTTCTTATTTTCATTTTAAGATAATAACAGATTAAATAATAATAAACTAAAGAAGTTACTATCACAATATTAGCAAGGTAAATTCCAATGCAAAAGAAAATAACATTGGGTAATATAAAAATTATTAATTCAATGAATGAAAACGTATGATAATTGTTATAAAGTGGGATAAATGTTACCAGGAATAAAACAATAGACGCAGAGAAGGTGTTATTTATGGACAAGAATTTGAATAATATTTTTGTTCTTTGAATTAAAGACTTTATTTCCGATTGATTTGTGAAACCAATACTTTCAGGTGTTATCAAACCCGACATCATTTCAAACACTTTAAGAAATGTTGGTTTTATGTCATTCTCGTAGTTATAGTAATAAAGAAGTTGTGAAACAATTGGAGAAATGAAGAACAATATTAAAAATAAATTCATTTCAACTCTGATTCCCATTAAATAAAATATATCTCCAAAATATACTAACGTTTTTGAAGTATCGTCTGATTGTAACACAAATATTGAAAATCTGATCACATTTAGTGTTAATATAATGAAAACAATAATTGGTTTTTGAAATATATTTCTTTTAATATTGTATTGATTTTCAAGACATAAACCAATTTTATACAAATTATTGTCCACTGATTTAATAATCAAATGATTTGGTAATACTTTGTTTGTATCAAACATTTCCATAGTTTTAGATATGATTTTTGATATCTTGAGAATTACTTTAATTTATTTGTCTTTCTCTGTTTTACAAGATATCAAAATATATTTTTTTAAAATGTAAAATGATTTGACATTAAAATGATTTATTTGTTATTTATTACTAAATACTCTGTACTTCTTAGAAATAACTTATTGCACGAACTATTTTGCAAAATTACTTTAATTCGTTATCAAGGACAATTTAATTGAAGTCATTTCATTTAAAAATAATAAGCGTTTATATATTTTGCTTAAAATATTGAAACAATTTATTTGATATTTTTTTCACATATTTTATATATTTTTAAAAACTTACTTAATATTCTCATAAATTGTAAGATCTATAAAATAAATGACATATTATTTCATTTGTTTTGCGAGTAATTGAAGTAATTATAAACTTCTGGAGTATTGATAGTAAATTATAGTTATCATAAACGTTCTTGAACTGACCCTCAATACATGTTTGGACAGCACCTGAAGTTTAAAAGTGCTACTAAGTTATGAACCAAATATCAATAAGTAGTTATAAGTGAAATTAAAGCACTGTTTATCAATGTTAATTGTAATTAGGTTTAAGCCAGTACATTTACTCTTCAACACTCACTCATTCAAAATATCATTTCAACAAAAACCGTTTAACATTGAAATCATTTTTTATTTTATTTGATGCAAAAGAAGACAATTGTTTTATAAATGTATTTATTTTTAGCTGAAATAACAATAATTATTACATTTTGATGAATGAAATGATTTATAAATTCAATAATAATATTATTAATAATAATAATTAGACTAAAAAACCATTGATTGTAAGAACCGGTGAATCAATTGATCTCTAAATCAAAATTGAAATTATTTACAAAAATATTATTAATAATTATTTGAAAGTATTTTTTCAATCATTTCATTTAAAACTCAATCAAAAGCTTATTATAAATGCATAAATAGATTAATAGTTATAAAAACAATGAATTAATTGAATAGTAATTGAAATACAAATTCATTGAAACATTAAAATTAATATTCAATTCATTAAAACATAATTTTATTTAAAAAACAGATTATTATTCAAACGATTGAAACAATTATTCAATTAATTCGAGAAAAGAAAACTGAAATCAGATTTGAATATAAAATAGTAATGAAAGTCACGAATCAATAGTTCATTAATGGTTTTCCCGGATTAGTTGATCGGAAGAATAGGAAATTGTGTTTACAATTGATCTGTGAATCTGTGTATTGAGTCGGAGATGACTGCGAAGAGTGTTTGCCAGAACTGGTAGCTGTGGAGCTGTTTGTGCACGAAGAGGACATGGATGAGGAGCGGGAGCGCAGGGAATCGCCGTTTGACACCCGACGCGGAAGTGTTCCGCTGTGTTTGGTATACGAAGAGGTGGTCTCCGGATCTTAAAGGGAAAAAAGTATTTAGTTTTGAGAACAGTTGTCATTATTTTGAATGCTATTCAATCATACCCTGAATGGGTGTCTCGTCGTAGAGAGAACCGGGAATTCTTGGCTTTATATACATCGGTGCTCTTGAGGGCGATGGAGAAGGGATTGGCATTTGGTATTCGGCGACCGCTTCCCAAGTAGTGAAGTCAACAATACTTGACTCCAACTGAAGCGCCCATAACTTGATGTCCGATCCGTTATCACTGGACAGTATATAACACTTGTCCTCATTGTTAATCGTCAGCGCATTTGATCCGCAATTGATTTTTGTTTTCTTATTGATAGGTATAACCAAATCGGCGTCCATTGAGTCCAATCTCTTTTTACTGGTGCCATAACCAGAGGCGGAACTGTGTCTGTCGTACTTCTTAGACCAAAACCTCAGCTGAAAGTTCTTCAGTGAAGACCAGTAAATGGTTTCGTGTCGTTGAGCCCTAACCGACGCCTCCTTTACTTTCAAATAACCGGAAATGCGTTCAACTGTTTGACAGTCGGGTTGTACTGCGAGTCGACAGCAAAAGTGTCCAAACAGTGGTAACTGTGAGTTACGGTTCTCCAGGTTCTCAATCAACAGGTCATGTGTTTTGATGGCATCGGAGGCGTCTTTGAGGCCGAGTGTCGCCGTCGCCACCAAATGAAACTTCGGGCCACTATTTCGGGTAAGAAATTAAGTAATAATTAATAAACGGTTTAATCGTTTCAATGAATGAATACTTTTCTGAGTCCAAGTCATCCTTCACAGCGGCGGCCAGTTTTCGGCCCAAAGTCTTTGACACTGAAGTCGATATCTTTTTCGACAATTTCCTGGGAGTGGAGGCTATACTGAGGTCGTCGTGAAGTACACGCGAATAGACCTCAAGTTTAAACTCAAATTCTGGCGGAATGTTAGCGAAGACACAAATGTCGTCAAACGTGATGTCAGTCGTACTCCTGTCCACATTTGAGACCATAATTGTGTCATAAATTTCAGTTCCGATCTTCAGTAGACAGAAGACTGCAAACCGTCGGTAATCGCCTTTGTTTTTGAAATGATCCGAGTCTTTCCAAATCAAAGGCATTCTTATATCTGGTGTTAAAGTAAATGAAAAGTTGATTAAAGTTTTGATAATTTGTCGGAAATTATGTAAAAAAATGTTAAAAACATTTGAGATTTTAAAATCCAATTAAATTGTATTAAATTTAAATCAAAATTGAAGTTTCAATCAAAAAGTGATTTGTGTTTCAATGACTTGAAAATAACAGCAGTTTTGTTGGAAAGGTATTTAATGTTTTGGATTTCCTTATAAATCAAATTTAGGCCAATTATGTAAATTACTTTTCCCTTACATTAGGTCTTAAAAGTGAGATAAAAACTAAATACAGAAATAGTGTTAAAAAACAAAAGCACTGACAGATGTGAGGGAGGAATGACTGCTCGGAAAGTTAGATCACAGGCAATGATAGATAAGAAGAATCAATTAGTTATTCATCATTTTTGCTTCACTTAGATGTCTAAAACATTTGTTTGAATTTTGATGAAAGACTTAAAAGTTATTATTAAACTCAATACAAATCTGAGCCAACATTTGAAGAAAGATTGTTTTGTTTCTTCCGCTTCAAGAGATTATTATTGTTTTCTCTTTTGAACAAATGTTTTGCTCTTCAGATGAGATGAGAATATAAAGAAAAAGTACCGAAACTAAAGCCAAAAACCCATAATCTCTGAACAGACTGTGCACTATGTCTGCGAAAGTTCAGTACATTTCCCAGACTTTGTGTCAAACAATTGCAACAAATGGTCAGAAGAGAGAAAATTAATTATATTTTTCACTCATCTATACATTGAAAGCCATATTCACTGCAATTGAAAATTGATTTAACGATTGCTCTGAACGTCAAATTGATTAATGATTTTAGTCATTGAATGGCATAACAGTTACGGCTATTATATGTTTCAAATTAGGTTTTGTTGCAAAACAACTGCTTTTTGACACTCAATTCAATTTAGTTTCCGCTAAATTTGTTTGTCTCTGAACAGACACTTAATATCCTGTGAAAGGAAATAATTCATATTTTTTTTGTATTTGGAGTGAAAATTGTTATTATATTTGTTTAAAGACAAACAAACAGTTGTTTAAACTTTAAATGAAACGTTAATTCAATATCAAAGTCAACTAAATTTTGAAATGCATTGATCTCTCAAATCATTGAAATCTATGCAAAATTTAAGAAATTGTTATAAAATGAGTGAAATATCTCACATTTTATAGCAGGAAATCATCTAAAATACTGAACAAAACTAATCACACCATAAAATATATATTAAATTTATTTTTAGGCCTAATATTTGGCACTAATTTACACAACAATAGCAATAAAAGGTATTAAAAGTCTTTTGTTATATATATTTCTCAAACACTTAATGGTTGAACAAATTTTGCGATGAATTTGTGGTTTAATTGTGTTTTGTTTGGCATTTAATAAAAAAAAGTCTTAAGAAAAAACAGATAACTATTTGTGTTAACGATTCAACTCTTTTCAAGAAACTGAAGATTATTTAACATTTATTTTGCAGATGAATGAGAAATAAATGAATAGTTTTGTTAAAGAAATAATTGGTATTTAAGGGCAAAACTGTTGCGAAAAGGTTTGATACGTTTTTCAAAACAAATTCAAGCATTTCGTGTAAAAGGTTTTTAATCAACACTGAAGTCAAACCTTAGTCTAAAAAATGGGAAATAAATTCTCTATCGTTTGGAAAATATGAACAAATATTCACTAATTTTTTTCAATGATTTTTTCTTAACAGAAAACATAAGATATTTTTTTAATTGGATTTTTGTTTATATATTGTGTGAAATATTTTTCTTATTTCACACAAAAAGCAAAAAACATTTTTTGCATTCAATTCATTATTTTTTAAAATTTCGATACAATTATAATGAAAAATAAAAATTTAGATTAATTTTATGCATAAAAACACAATTTGTATAACAACTCACCAGAGACTGAGACCTTTGCTTTTCCGCCGTCGCCTTTCGATGTCTGATATTTCCTATTTTGAATGAAAATGAAATTTAAGTCAAAAAATATCAAAATCTTATCAAAAAATAAATGCATTCATAAGTAAAGTAAAAATATTTTTCAGTTATTCTGATATCTAATTAATTATTCATTCATTCATTTATCAGATCTTTGTTTGATGTGTGAGGTTGAGACCAAATCAGGTGATAAACCGATGGATAGAGTGATAAAATATTATTGAAATTTTTGGATAAGTTTTCAAAATTAACATAAAATTACTTTTACTTTTAATCTGAACTAAAATATTGCAAATAATTATATAATTTTTGGTGAATTACAAGCGATTTATGTGAAAGAGAAATGAATTATAAAGTTTATCACAAAATTCAATCTCAAGTTATATTCATTGCATTAAAAACCTGATAATAAGATTGAATACAAAGTCTTATCAAACCCTGAAATCTGGTATAAAATTGAATAAATTATTGACAAAAAAATTATTTAATTTAAAAATCAGTTAATTAATTACCAAATCATAAAAATCAGTTCACATGTTATATAACACATGATTAGACCCAGTATTGTACTGCATTTAAATCAAAGTTAACCCTCTTAAAAATTGCATGCCTTAATGCCATATAATTGCCATTTCCCTCAAAAGCCCCCGATTTATAAGACGTGAAAATATTTTGGATATAAAATCTCATGATTTTAGAAATTTTTTCAAATATTTATAAAACATTTAATAATAATTGGCATACATTTTGAAGTCCTCTTTATTTGTCTGTCTCTCCGCAGCCCTTCTTCTCTGCAATTCAGACATATATGCGATCATCCGTTCATTGGAAGTGAGCAGTGATTTTGCGGCCTCCAGGGTCTGATTGGAGTGCTTGCAAGCGGCCAACAGCTTGGTCGTCCCCTCACGCATCTTGATCTCCAGGTCAATCTTTTGCTCCAAATCATATTCCTGTCCAAAATTAAATTGAAATTTCAGTTATTATTAACTCAAATAAGTTATTCAAAAGAAAAAGTGATAACAAATGAATGTTAAGTGAAATACCATAAGATATGAATGAAACCAAAATTAATAATAAAATTATTGCTCTGAATGTGAATTCAATTTTCATATAAATCAACAAATTATTGCATTATTTGTTTGTTCTTTGACTTTAATATTACTCAATATTTTTGTTCAATTGTATTGATAATTGATTTTTCATTTTATAACTTAATTATTCCGACAAATATTGAATTGAATTGCTTTTTCATTAATGATTTCAAAGAGGTTTTGGTTTTTTATTTCCCTCTAATTCTGTGTTTACATCAAACAGTGAAGACAACGAACCCTTGCTTTAGTTAATGAACTTTTTATTGAAACCCATACCCGAGTGCTCTGCAATTATTGAGTAATTTAAGGATATTATCTGAATTTCACTCAAAGTTATAATTATTGCTTCAGTTTTGACTTTCAAACAGTTATTTATCTGTTATAAACATGTTATGAAGGAAAACATTATGTGATTTATCATTCATAAGATTCCTCTAATTATAAGCATATCTATACGAGTGCTCAAAAGCACCGGCATATTAATGACAGGAATATATTCACTCATTTGGATATTAAATGACAGAGAAAAGAAACTTCACTTAAAATAATTGTTTTCAATGAAAACATTACAAATGACTTGTAATTTAAACAAAATATTTGATTTAAAAATTTGAATTAAAATTCAAATTAATTTAAGAAACAATTGCTTTCATAGAAATCACGAAAAAAGTCTATTTAAGGGATAAATGTTTTCTGTTTTGTATACAAAAGAAAATTTCAATTTTATGTAAATTTATATCTAATCCTAAAATTGTTAATAAGTTTTGAAACCTTTTAATGAAATTATTCATTGAATTCAATCCTCAAATATGGCAAATATTAATGCATTGAAATGTGATATTTATTTTTCAAAATGTGTGCTTAAAGTCATGTAATCTTTTAAATTAAAATTAATTTTTACTAAAAATATTTTTTTTTCAGTCATACGAGAAAATGGTTAAAAATGATTGAAATAACAACAAAAGGGGCGAAAATGTTGTTGTTTTTCTCATCCTCTCATTGAAATTTAATAAATAAACATAAATCTCACCAAAATTTGCTTAAATTTCTATTCATTGCTTAAAACTATCAAAACTTCGCCTTAAAATGGTGTGAAAAACATAATAGCTATTGAGGCCAACCATTGGTCGGTTGGTATGGGTATTATACCCCTTAATCAAGAGATAAGAGTGTGAAAGTGTAGAGAATATAACAATGTTTGTGATTAAAAAACAAAAACTGAAATCTAATTATAAATCTTAGGACAGAAACCATGTATTCATTATCTCTTCTTCTTTGGTCTAAAAATAAGTTTCATTTTTAATATAAAAATTTAATTTTATTCTCATTTTAGATATAAAAACAAGATTTGAAACCAAAAATTATAGATTGTATGCGAATTATATACAACAGGTATTGAACCCAAATGTCTAGTATTTTGTAATTAATTACCCGTTTTTTCTCTATTTTCATATAAAAAGTGAAAAAAGTATAAAAAGTTTATTTTGTATGAAATGAAAACAAAAGCTCTGAATCCGTGTTATTATATGTTTTAATATCAAACTTTGATTTTTTTTTTCATAACAATAAAAAACCAAAATATATGTAATATTTTATGAATATTAATGAAATTTAATTCAAAACTTATAGAAATTATTATTTAATAATAATTTTCATATAAAATAGAGATTTAATTAAAACTTAACTTAATTTTTGTTTTTAATGAAAACCCAGTTTTGAATTCAATTATAAATTTAGTGTTGCATTAAATTAATTCATTTAAACATTAAGTCAAGTATAAAATCAACTGAAAACGAGGGGTAACAACAGGGGCTGTGACTTTGATGTGTGAAATATTCTTGATCAATCTAAAAGGATGTAAGTTTTGACATAATCTTTGGGATGAGATTTATTACTTGCATGAATGGTAAGGGGCTTTAATCATCAAATATTATCTAAACGTTAACAAAAGGGTGAATATACGAAAAATAGACAACTTTTTGGTGTAAATGAATGAATGAAAAGCATAACTAAACTTATAGATTGAATAAAGTTTTGTTAAGGGGTATAGACTTCTCAGGGGTTAATAAACCCCTACTATTGTATGAGAATTATGTTTTGAAAAACAAAATTCAATGAATTGTGAAAAATATTCTTCAAATGTCTTACCATTTATTGAAATGTTATTTATTTTCAAAACTAATCCCAAATAAATAAGAAATAAATTATTTGAAACAAAATACAAAAAATATCACAAAATGTTATTTATTTAGTAATCAATCCATTGATTATCACTAAAAATATGATATAATAAACACTTTTCTCACATAAGATGTGTCAATATTTATGACAACCTTTTACACAAAGAGTTGACATCAAAGTACAGATAAATGTTTATCAATTCAAACCACTCTTTATATCCAATGATGGCATTAAAAGGCCTCTGAATTAGGAAACACAGGAAAACATTTAATTCACTGTATTATTGATTTTGACTTCAAATCCACTATTAATTCAGGTTTTCATTGATTTGAATATAAGTCTCATATAAATATAAACTTCAATGTAATTTAGAGTTTGTTATTCAATACTATATTATTAATACAAATCAATGCTTAATATAATTAACAAAAAATGTTTGAATAATCAAAGCACTAGTCGTTAGTCAAAGGGAATCGTATTTCAAAAAATCACATAATCATCAAAAGTGCAGACAATATACTGCATAAAAGGTATTGAATATTATTACAGATACCGGTATTTAGTTGTGACTACTATGACACTCATATAATTGCTGAATCTGAGGGTTGAGAGCACTGGAAGTCTCAAAACTGTTAATTATATTAATGATCTTCAAAGAGATATCGATAGGAGTAGTAGTAGTGAAAGAAATAAAATACAAAATCAAAACCGGATTTTTTGCAAACAATAATAATCAATGACTTTTGAAAATTTTCAAACGACTTATACCTGAAGACCAACTTTTGTGTAATAATAGTAACCATTTCTTTGTGTTGTTTTCAAAGTCAATGATAGCTCACAAAAATTGATTACAAAACAAATGTATTATAAATATTGAATAAAATATGAAATTTTGTTGAAAAATGAGATAAAAGTACAAAATTTTAACTCAAAATTTCAAAAATACAATAGAAATGCGAAAAATCCTATTTAAATGTGTTTTTTATTTGAGAACTTGAACTTCAAAGACGTTTTCACACAATTTGTCTGAAAAAGTAATTTAAAAAACACTATAAAGATATTGTATATGAGGGGGCAGTACGGGGTCATAAAGGGGCAATAAGGGGGACATTTGCGATTAAAATATTCAATTTCCATACCCTATTGTTTGGGGTTATTTCAGATCCAATATCAATGACATTGTGCTTATAATAAATGATTGCTTATTATTATCTAATTTTATCAATGATTATAAGAAATTGCTTTTTCCCTCAAAAAATAATTAATTAATTTATGATTAAATTGAAACCCGTTTTCCCACCCGTTATTAAGTGAGCAATAAGTAAAGAGCTACCCTTACCCGACATACGGGTGCCATCAGTCTTCACAATAACAATAAAAAACTATTGATTAGTCATCAAAAGTGATTATAATTATAGAAAAACAATGAGTGAAGGGAAAGGATGTCTACAAAGCCTTTGAAAATATTCCTTAAAAGGTTACCTCAAATAGTCATTAAATAAATTACACATCAGATGATGTAATTGACACCTAAGACAGGGGTATATTGAATGTCAGTACAGATTATCCAATCATACATTTATTTATGTCTTATAATTGTTTCACAAAAAACTCTTACAAAACATTTTTAGCAACACTTTATTTACTCACGTTTGAAGTATTTATGCGCAATGTTATCATCATTTGATGGTTTGATGATCTGTATTACTATTAATACCTTTATTACAAATATATTTTATGAATACATTGTCTTAACTCTTGTTTAATATACAAAACAGTTGTGTAAAAGCAGTCACGACTTGGATGTGTAGCTTATGTTTAATACATTTAATCCCTACTTTTGTTTTATATATGATTGCGATAATAATAATAGCAATAAATATACAAATATTAAGGACTTTTCACTATAACTAAGATATTTAGTTGTGTTGTGAATATCCGCTCTATTTTTGCTCTCATTTTATTGTTTTTATGCAAAGATAGCGATGAAAACCAAATTGACTTTTGATTAAAATCATTAAATCAATGAATACTACAATAATTTACCACAAATTGATTGATTGACTCACGAAAGAGAAAATCTATTGAAAAAACTACTGATTTATTCATCCGATTGTCTGACGAGTACTCAAAAGTATTTTCAACTAAAACATGATTTCAATGAAATTTATTTCAAAAGTGAGCAAAAAATATAACAAAAATTTCTTACATTTTTCATTTGAAACGCAAATAATAAATCAATTTTTGACTTCAATTTCATGCGATTTCACAAAAGATTTGTATAAAATATCGTTTAATTTTATAATCAGTCAAACGTTGAGAGGAATTCTTGTGAAGAGTTATAAATACAATGAAAACAATTATCTGATTATAAAATCAAACCCTTTTTAATGACATAACAATGAAATCGATATAAATATCTTAATATGAGATCATTTTATGAGATATTTCTCGAAACACACTATAAATACATATTTTTAAATAATTGATAGACTTTTCAGACGACTATTATTGCAACGAATAAGTCTTAAGAACAGGATTGGCACCGAAGGAGACTACTGTCATCCCACGCATCTTTGCTATACATAATAATTTCCAGTTCATCCCAACTATCACTACCAGTGCTACCAAACCCCCTACGGATGTGATACCCGATACGTATCGCTGAACTGAAACACTGAAGGACTGTATTTAAAGTGAGAAATGAAGACAAAGCTATGAATTTTATTGATTGCTTGGACTCAAGATATTATTAGTTTGTTTGTGACCGACCATAAGGGCATCCGGTGCTCGACCGACCATTACTGTGCACGTGTTAGGCAATGACTGTTTGTTTGGATCGTTTGCACAAATAATAAACAATATTTCTCTCTATTTTTGTCAAAAGTCATCAAAAAAGTTATGGTCTTTTAGGGTGTGCTAGCAATCAAGCAAATGATAAACTTTTTTCATATACCCTGTAAGAGACTGACAGAAAGTTTTTGCTTAAATTTGTTTCAGTTATTCAACAAAACAATAGCAAAGAAAAAAGTGCAGAAAAATTTGAAGTCATTGTCTATAATACAGATATTGAAGTTCAAATTGATTTACAAATACTTCACAATTGAATAACAGATATAATGAAAGTCTATATTCACTAATAATAGAGTTCTTGTTATGATTTGATTATAAATGCAATTAAAATGATCACTCATTTTGAACACAAGAGGAAGAAAATGAAAAAATCAGTGCAAAAGAAATGTTTGCAATATATTGTTAAGTATCGGAAGAAAAACAAGTAATTATTTGTTTGCAATTCAATTCCGGAATTAATTTCCTGTTTAATATTCAACTGATTTTTATTTTGTTGAAAAAATCTGTTTTTCAAACATTAGAAACATTTCAACCAAATTATGATAGCTCTGGTTATTCTCCAAAATTATCTCCAATAGTCTAATCAAATATCAATGTCAGGGGTTTTCACATGAATTCCCAGTAATTATTAGCAAATCGGATGAAAATATATACAAAAAATGCCTTAAATAACAGTTTTACCCAAAAAAACTAAATGTTGTCTTAAAATACATAATTAATGATAAAATTGAACCAAAAATAAGATACTTTGTTTTGAGACTGATTTTTGTGTTAGTGTTTTAAAGAGTGGGCGATATTTTAGTAGTGATAACAAAAATAATCCAGACATTAGTCTAATTGATGACAACAGCCGTTAATACTGGTAATACGCAAACATTTTTTGGTCATTAAGTCTTAAATATTTGAAAACTACTTAACATTTGAATAAAAGTCTTATATTTCTCTTATTATTAGTTGCGATGATATCAGAGATGAGTTTAAAACAACACTAATGTCTGTTATATAAGCAAATAATATATAATTAAAAACAATCCTCTCTTTTGAAACATAATTATAATTTTAAATCAAAGTTTTTATTTATAGGAAAATTATTTATTATTTTTTTCTTCACAATCACGTCATTTGAAAGTCTTTTTAAACGTTAAAAATATTTTAAAGTTTTTTTTAAGTAATTGTGTTTTTCCTATACTATAATCAAAATGAAATGATTTTTACAATTCACTAATTAGTGAAATGAAAGCTTTGTTTATGAGGATATCGTGAGCTATAAAATCATAACTATTTTAGTTTTATAAGTGAAACAATCAGTAATTTAGGGAAAGTATGAAATTTCAAATCAATTAATGAATTCATTTGCAATTAAATTGATTTGAATTATAGATAAAAGAAATTAAAATAAAAATTACATAACATTGAGAAACACCTGTCAGTAGAGGAACTGACAGAATAAGGAGTATTAACACAACGTTATTGACAGCAAAAGCCCCCATCAGATATTGCACAGTCATATATTTCAGGTGTGTTTTTATCAAATTATATTTGAATTAAAAATCAATTTCATTGAGATATTTTCAATTGAATGAAAAAAACAGCCAAAAAATTATTCACGAGTTTGTGATTTGGAATTAATTTATCAAAAGATAACTATTATTTTGCACAAACATAGTGTCTGACGACTGGGGAAGGGGTATGAATACCATAACATTGACTTTCACAGTTCAATTGGTTATTACAATAAAATTATTATAATTATAATAACAAATCAGTTTTTCAGGTTTGAAACCGATGTTCAAGACCTGAGAAAACAAATGCACTTTTTATTTAGGTATGCCTTGTGTTCAAAGCAGACACAGGACTACACTTGAGATTACAATTAAAGTCACAAAATATGAAATTTATTTTATTATTATTGAAATTCATGAAAACATTTTTCAAATGCTTTTACGCCTAACACTTGAAACTAAAGGAAAGATAGCTTTTTCAGGACTTTCAGTGAAAATTCAAATAACATTTGAAATTCCAATGTTTTTTATGTTTTCTGTTTTTGTCCTTCAATTTCTGTAAATTATTTTTTTGCATAAAATCTTCATTTATTATATAAGAGTTTATAAGAAAGCACTTCAGGAAAGGTATTCATGAAATCATTTGCGAAAACATTAAAACCTTTGCATAAAATTTTTTCTCAATACATAAGTCTATAAAAATAGCATTGGATTTGTGGGATAGCCAGCACATAATTAATCTAAATATCAATCATTAAAACGACTTAAAAACTATTAAACGCATAAAAGAAACAAAATTTTGTCGGTTTTAATGAAGTGATAAATAATTTAATATCAAAAATGGGCTAAAGATTCAAATAATTGATAAATAAATTGTTTACGACATCAAATGTGATTAAATTAATACAAGTGTTGAGCAACACATCCTTTTCCTAACCCATCAGAGATATTTAAATCCTATTTTAAGATTTAAATTGTTTTTAACAATAAATTATTATTCAATTACTGGATATTTATTGCTTTGAACACAACACTAAACGAGAAATTTATTTCATTTTAATTTAAACTTATTCACAAATATTGGCCTAAATTTTGGTTTGATTTTTGCTTTTATTTCCACAACTGATGACAAGACTTGTAAATAGTTATTGGATTTTATGCTAAAAATAAGATTTTTGTTTTCCTTTTGATAACAATTTTCTGGAAATTCTTGTGTAAAAGAAATTCAATTAAACAACTCTTAAGACTATTTCTGTACAGAATTTTAAACACAAATACAAATCTAAAAACAAAAATATTAAACAAATTGTGATTTTTGTCGTTAAATCTCAAGTCTTAACACAATTTTGTTCACTTAAAACACACTCACAATAAATGTGTTCATCTCTTAAACTCAGATTTAGTTCAAAAAAGATGCAAATCTGACAAAACTTTTTGTTTTGCTTAAAGTTTACATAAGAAAAGAGTTCACAAAAATCACCTTAGAGATAAGGAGTTATATCCTAAAATTTGATCCAGATCCTTCTGTTCCCGTACTAAAATCAACAGAAATGGTAGGCATTATATGTTTTTTCTAGGTATTTACACTAATATTGAGGTAATGAAGGGTTTATTACTTTTATTTGTCAATCAATGAACAATATTATTACACATTTTGTCGATCATTAACATAAAAAGAGAGGAAATATAATATAATATCAATTTTGTGTCGACTAATGAAAGTCTCAATTCATTAAAGAGGCATTTATTCACGAAATGAACATTTGTTCAAATAATCTCTTATGAAATTAAAGTCAAACAACAAATGCAAATGTAATTTAAATTATTATTATTTCTAAATACTGTATTTGTTTAATGTTTTTCATCAGTCGATACAATATATCTTAAAAAGTTGAACAAAATGTTTGTTTTATTTTTTCTGCACTTTAATTGTGTTTTTATACTTATATTTAAGTCTCAGGACTTTAAAAGTAATTGTTTTTCTTAAAACAATATTTAATCAGAAATTGTTTTTTTAGCAGACATTCAGTCCACAAAATTAAGGCTAGATTTATGAATAAATAATTATCCCCTGAAAAGATAACTCAGAGAGTAGTTTACGTCAATACCCCTGAAATCATGCGAAATATATTCACAACAATCGATTCAATCAGACATAAGATGATTGAAAACACAACTCCTTTTCACAATAATTAAAATTTAGTTAATGTTTGGATGAAATATAATGAACAGTAGTTTTTACTTCAGTTTTACTAACGATTAGATCAAAATATGAGATAAGGATTACAAAAAATATATAATTGTTTTCATTTCCTTTCTTATGAAAAAAAATAAAAACAACTTTCCGACACATAATACACAGCACTGGCCATGAAATTGACATTCAATTAAATTAATTATATTTTTATATAAAGTCAAACACTTTTTGAATTCAAGATTTGGTTATCTTTTTACTTTGAAATCAAGAGATATTTATTCAATCAAAACTTTGATTACAGTAAAACAAGTCTGGGTTTTCATCTTTTCACACAAGTGAACAAACTTTCGCTGTCTTTACCCTTAATTAACTAAAAGCCCCTTAAGTTTAGTTTGGATTTAAGTATTCTCAGTAAATAATTAAGTCTTACTTTTAGTAAAATTCATTAGAAAGTGATTTCAAACCCATTTTGATATAATGAGATGAACTTGGCTTAAAACTTACCAGCAATTATTATTTTCAATAAAATGACAAAAATACCCCTTACCGGTACCATTTTTATATCTTTTACATCTACGGCAAAATAATAGTCAACTGTTGATAGACTATTGAAAAGTATGTAATTTTATTTCATAAACACAATCCCTGAGTTCAGATACTAATAATAAAACTATGAGAAGACTCCACACGATAGCTACCGGTGCGGAGATAATGGCCGCAAACGTAGATCTCATATAACTATTAAACAACTGATGAAATGAGACATTTGTGCAAAAAATTAAATCTATTATTAAGTGAAACAATAAAAAAAATAAATTTAAATTTATTTAAACACAAAAAAAGTTTTTCTCATTTTATACATAAAAAACGATATATTTTCGTCTATTCTTTACAACTGAAGCAAAACTAATAGGAAGTCTCACCAAAACAATAGGACAGTTATATAACATCCAATTCAAAGGCGAGTAAAGAAGTGAAACAAATTTTATTCACATTTGAAATAAATCCAAATTTTTTTTAATAATTAAGTGAAAAATAAAAATAATAATCAAAATGTGAATCAAAAATAAAGTCATGTTTTATAAGAACAGATATTTAATTAGTCTTAGTCTAGAAAACATAAAAAGTACACTACTATTGAAAATACATTAATACCTTAGAGACACCGGTGCTTAAGGACAGGTATTATCGGTCATAAAATATATTTTAGTTGTTGTTAGGATTGAAAAAAATTTGGACTAAATTTTATGTTAACTTTTGGTTTCCCAGAGTTTTAATTCATGCAATGAATAAAATAATATTTTTTTTGTATTTCATTACAAGAATAGTAATTAAGTTTAGATAAGATCTAAAAATAAATTAATTTTTATTCAATTGTTAAGTAATTTCTATGAAAATTAATTTTCATTTCATTTTTTCAAGTAGTAGTCTCTCTCTCTCTCTCTCGTCACTTATGCAATGTTAAAATTATTTAAAATAATTTATATAAAAACAAATTTATTTTCAATTAATCATAGAATAGAAAGACATTTAAATTGCTTATGAAATGAATTGACACTCAATTGCAGTGAAAATGTGTTTTGAATTTTTTTTATCAAATAAAGAAAGACTTGTTTTTGAGTTCATAAGACTTGACTTCAATTTTTGTGAAAACATAAGACAAGATATGAAGCAAATCTCAGACCCATATTAGAGAAGACCTTGAGCTTAGAGATGAGGGGGAAAGTAATGTTCACTTTTGGTTTAACAATGATTATGTGTTAGTGAAGAGTCTTTTGCACTAAATTTTGTGTTTACTTCGCAAACATTGAAATTCAATTTCAAATCAACTTTTTATAATGAATTCAATTGTCAGACAAGAGTTTGAAGACTGTTTTGGCCCAAAAAATAAACCGTAAAAAATCTGATTGTCTTTAACGGCGGACCTATTTTTGCGAGAATAGGAATGGCATTGAATGATGGAAAGGGCCATCACTTATAACATTTTACATCACTCTCTCCTATGCTCTTACAGTCAAATAAAATTTTACAATATTTTTTGCTTTTCACTAATATTTATGTCCTTAAGCTATGAGTGTCTGAACTGTAAGAGAAGAGAGAGGGAGAGAGGACTGACTGAACGGTTGAAGAGTTTTTTCAAAAACCTTATATTATTAGCCCCTGTATTAGTGATAGGTAGTTTTTGAATTTATTAAATATATGTTATGTTACCCTGAGTTTGAGTTTTGCAGTTAATTATAAAAACTTTTTATTTTAAGAGATTTGAAAAACTCTTTTGGATTTTAATTCAATTGAAAAATGCTTTTAAAGTGAGAGAAAGTGATTGCAAGCAAACGCTTGTCAAATAAATTCAGAGATTATTTTTGTGATTATAAAATATTTCAGTGTTTTTTGTGTGCATTTACTTTAAGTAGAGTCAAAAGTCAGGGCCATATTTCATGGAGTTAAAAACATAGGACCTGGTTTTTCTGCACCGGTAGTTTCAAGACACCGTCTCCTTAACTAATGACAACACAGGTTCTGAACCCTCGGATACACTAAATGTCATTTGATTTTAACGATAATTATTTTTCAATTCAATGAAGAAAAACAGAAATAAATAAATAAATTGTTTTTCAATTCAATTGATATTTATCTCTGACTTTGATCTGAGAATCAGATTAATTGCAATTAATTGCAAAAATCAATCAAAACTACTGAAAATGTTGTGTGAATTTGAACTCAAATTTTCATTTAAGAGGTAAAACATATAAAATATTTTCTTTATTTACTGAAACTTAAAACTCTTTGCAAATATGTATTAAAAATAAATTACAGACAAAATCAACGGAAAAAACATTTTTATGTAATATATCTGTCATTTCATAAAATATGGGTTTTTTATCAATACTTTTAATTATAATTTAATAATTAATTAAAATATTTAATAAATAGTCTCAAAGTTTGTCTAAAAGGTAATCTTTTCACACAATTCTGGCATTGAATACAAAAATTATGGTTTATTTTTGTATTTTCTTTTATTAGTATCAAATCTATTGCCACAAAACCAAGGCTTAAATTAATGTTAAATTATTTTAACCTTTTTTATCAACAATTGTTTGATAAAAACATAACTTTAAAAATGAATCTTTATTTTTGCTATCAGTGCCATCATCTGACCTATCAGTGCCGTTGATCTATAAAAGGGGTCTTATTCTAGGGTTTGTGATCTAAAAAACTAAAATTCGTGATTCACTTGAAACTAAAACAACACTTTTCTTGCAATAAAATCATTAAAAATTGTGTTTAAAAATGGATTTATTTTTTACTAATATTTAAGCCTTAAAACAAAACACAGAAATCTGTTTTACAAAACACTTCTTCAAAGATAACACTATTTATAAAACAATGTCTTCTTATGTATTATTAGACAACAAAATGTAATGTAAAGCCCAATTACACAGACAAGGGTTCAGGGGCTCAAAGCAATCGAAATATTGGTTTTTGAGAAAACATAGCAATTAAAAAGTCAATATATTTTATGAAACAAAACAAAACTAATAATTTCTGCCCTATTCTAGTGCTCAGAGCACTCGGTTATGGCATCAAAAATAAAGGTCACAATTGTTATCCTAAAGAAAAATTACAATTACAGGCAAAAACATCTGTAGTTTTAATAGAAGTTTAAAATTTTACTATTTTTAAGCAAATTTTGACTCAAAATATATGTTAAATGAATTTATAATCACATTTTGATTGTATAATCGTTTCGTTGAATAACGTTAACAATTTATACCACTTTTCATAAACAACTGTTTGTGCTATCAATGAATATGTTTTGCATCTATTTGTTTGAATACAAAACTTCTTTTACATTATTATTAATATTTTTGTGATAAATGTGTTGAATATTTTGAAGTAAATAAAAACTTGAAAACTGAATGAAAGATAAGAAATAGTTTTTATCGTTATTTATAAATATAATTAATACCAAAAGGGGTTTCTCTCAGCAAAGACTTCAATAAATAACCCAATTTTCAAATCAAATGATTACTTATTTTTTTGTGAATAAATAATAATAATCTCTTTGTGTGTGAAATATATTGAATACAAATAAAAGAGGTTTTCATTAAAAAACTTTTCTCCGACACAAGAAATCAAAAATAATTATTTGTTTTGTTTGTCTGTTAAGACTCTAATCACGAGAAAAATCGTTTTTAGATTAAGTCATAATATATTCAAAAATTGAAAACAAATAAAATTAGTTTTTGAAACGCTTCACACAATCCTATCGTTTGTTTAACACTTTGCATGCATTTTGTGTATTATTGTCTAAAAATAAATATATCACTGGATATTCAAACACTGGATTTAAAAATAAAAATAAGGGGTAAATGAAAGGGGCTTTCAATCAAAATATTAGATGAAATATTGTGGCAATAGTTGTCTGAGATTTAGCCAAATCTGACATCATATCTGATATCAAAACCCAGTGAATGAAATAGAGATTTAGTGAAAGGAAAACAAACAGTAAATATGAGAATCAGTTCACAAAAAGTAAAAAATTGTTGAATAAATAACATTAAAATTTTTGAGCTATTTTTATATATAAGAAGTCATTCATCAAAGGAAAAGCGATTCACAAAAATAGGTGTAATTTTTGAGACATTTTTTATTTCAATACAAAGCCTACAATAAAATACATAATCGACTCAATAGTCTTCTAAAGACTAATGACTTGTTTTTTGAAAACCAATGTTTGATATAATACTCACAAATGTTTGAGAGTTTGAGAAAATGATTTTATTTTAAATATATATTTGAAACTAATTTCGTTGTGATTTCCCTCTCTTTTCCTCAACTGATAGGAAGAGAAAGAGATGAAAGTCTTTTAGGTTACCTAACATTGAGGGTCGAGAATGAGAGGGCAGGTATTATAAAAGTGCTATCATTAAGGGACAGGAGGTCTGGGGAGAGGCTCTTATTGGGGATCAGAAGAAAGTAAACTCGCAATTCATTTGCA
Organism: Pantelozetes paolii; assembly: GCA_034687845.1. NCBI lineage: Eukaryota > Metazoa > Arthropoda > Arachnida > Sarcoptiformes > Oribellidae > Pantelozetes > Pantelozetes paolii. The sequence goes on along the minus strand of JAQGAT010000518.1, from coordinate 7,683 downwards.
AAAGTCGTTGAAATGTTTTTTTTAAAAAATACTTTTTTTATTAGTCATTTGACTGACTCTTCGGTAATGTTTTTGGTGCTAAGAATTGAAGCCAAGAATTGACTGACATTTACATTGTGTTCACAATTCAAGTGTAAGTTTTGAAATGAAATAAAATAAAATAACAAAAAATTAGTTAATTATTAGTTGAAACTCATGTAATACTAAACTACTTAACAGTGAATTCAATTTCGTTTAGCAATCCTTTGCTTAAATTAATGTCATTTTCATCACAAAAATTGTTTCTCAAAAAAAACTTACAATTAATTCAAAGCCAAAAACTATTATAAAAATTGAATAATAGTTTTCATCAGAAAAATAATTTTCTGATACAATGACTGATAGTTTGAATGAAAATAAAAATAATTAAAAAAAATTACACATTTTTTGATAACCAAAGAGAGCGAAGAGAAAATCAAAATTAATTTCTCAAAAACATAATCAAAAAATATATTTCAATTAAAAACTTGTATTTTTTGACCAAATATTTCTCAACAAAATAACTGTCTTTCAAATGCAAACAATCAGTGCTTTTGAAAGAAAGTTTCATTTGTTTTGCGCTTTTATTATTCAAAAAACATTTTCTCAATAATAAAAGTTTGCAAAAAAAAAATATTAAACCCTTTTTAGCACAAGAGTGGAGATTATAGTGGAGGTTAAGATGACATACCCGTAAACCTCTGGCTATTTGTCGGATGAAATAAATATCTAAGTCTTGCATAATATTTTGACAGTTGTTGTTAGCGGACAGTCGGTTAGACGAGGCATAGGTATGGGATCTGTTGAGTGATGTCGAGAGACGAAGAAGTGATTTGGACTTTGAGTGTCCCTTTGGACTCGCTTTGGCATTATTTGCACCCATTTTTCAGTTCAATACATAAGAAAAGTTTGAAATTAAGTCTAAATATATCACTAATTAATAGCAAAACTATTGACACATCGATTGGTATTTCATTATAAATACCCGGAATAAACACAAATTAAATGCAAAAACACTTTGTTTTTTGAGAGCAAAGTGTTGTCTGATTTGCAAAAAGTCTTTTATCGGCAGAAGTGGTGCCAAAAGTCCTCTAAAAACAGTTGTTTTATTAGTTTTTCGGTCGACTCTTGCGTTCAGTTTCTGTGGACTAAAACTCTTAAACACTTTTAGTCAGTTGTAAAACGAAGTGAAGCCCAAACACACACTAATACCTAACCTACCAGTGCTCTCTCAATTGCACACTGAACTTGTTGTTGAGCTATCTCTAGGAATAGGACGACCCACACATGTGAGGCATTGAGAACTGACTGCGCGACTGACTGTATAACAGACCTGTGCTCTCAGCGCCCATAGCATAGGCACTCATAAACCTGACGACTGAATCGCATTCACTGCTAAAACTTGAAACCTATTTGCGATGCCTGTCGTCAGCGCCCGTAAGACTCGACTGTTCACTACATTTCCCGAAAACCCATTCCCTCTCAACATTGTTTGGCAGCCCTTTCCACGAACAGAGCACTGACATTAGAGCACAGTTAGATTTTAAGGAAAACTTGGCTCAACTCTGATCTCTCTGTCAATGCCTATCAATAGTGCCGTTGATTTGAGAGTAAAACTTAAACCGTTTTTCTTCAATACATGTGTACTGTTTGTGGCCATGTATTCGAGACTGACTGCCAGTGCTATCAGCAATAAGAGCCGATAATCTTGTTTATGGACTCAAAGAGAGAGATAATTATCGAAAGCATAGAAATTGAGTGCAATTTAAAATATATTTCAATTTCAAGCACAAGGAATGGACTTTAATTACAGGACAGACATATGATGTGCAGAAATGTATATAATTTTAGACTAATTGTCCCTTAATTTGGATATAATGTGCGGTTCCTTGAACTCAAGTCAAGTGTATATAAAACTCAATTATAAATTAGAGATGAGTTTTGAAATGAATATCAAAACTATAATTGCATTCAAAAAAACGATTCACTCTTTTGTTACCTAAACTCAGTGCCAAACCTACCTCTGCTTAGTCTAAGACTCAATGCTGGCAACTCTTATCACAGTTTCTAATCCCTGGGTTTTAAAGCCCATCGTTCCGAGCGATACTGAAGAGTGATATGAGTAGTGAGAGAGAGGGGGTTCACACGGTTTATAACGAAAATATGACTTCAGAGCTAACATACTGTGCCTCTGATTGTGGAAAATAGTTTTATTATTATTCACTCAAACCCTTCCTATCATAAGATTGTAGATATAAAACACTATTGAATCGATTAAAGCATGTGTTTTGGTATTCAAAATGCAATTTCTATTCAGTGCTAAAAATTATTGTAAAGTGTTTCTCATGTGATACGAGATTTTAGGCTATTTTTGTAATGCCTGCCATTCCTATACCATTCCTCTGCCATTGCAGACAATCGCTGACATAAAACACATATTTTTAGAAATAAATTCATAATATATTTGAAGTTTGAGTCAAAGGGAAGTGTTTTTTGATATTTGAATAACTGTTTAAGCATTTTATGAATAAGTTATTTAAAGACTGGATATTTTGGGCTCAGGTTTATGATTGAATACTTTATGAAATGACAGGTTTTCTACAAAATTCATCTTTTCTTCGGATTTCAAGGTTAACACTGATATATCACTCAAATATTACCCCAATTTTTATCTGAAAAATGTCCTTTAATGGCAAAACATATAAAACTTAATAAATAATAAAAATAATTAATGTTTTATTTTTACGAAATAAGACTCAGTTTTGTACCAAAAATGTTGAATAGCTTACAATAATATTCAATAAATTTGAGCTGAATTTAAATGAAACTAAACTTTTCTTGAAATTAATGTAAACCTAATCAAACATAATGTCTATAATTATAATATAGATATCATTACTCTTAAGTAAAAACAGACATTAGATGTCAAACTCAAAAACTAAAAGCAAATCAAAGTTTGTTATTAATTACAACTTTATTCAAAATAAGACTTCAATTGAACTCAAATTTTGAAGTTTTTTTTTCTCTCTTAGACTTGAAAACTCAGTCAACTGTTTGTTTCTCACAGCCTATGAAACAAACACCACTGAAGAAGACATCCATTAATTTCATTACAAATTTATTTCTCTTCCGATGTCTAACTGAATATAACTACCAGTGCTGAGCATTGGTAGAAATTAATGGATTATTTGGTGAAAAATATCATATTTTTCTCAGTTTTTAAAACTAATTTATTTCACATCAAAAGGAAGTGATATTTTTCACACAACAAACAACAAGTCTGTTAAAGAGATCGTTAAACTCTGGGATAATCTCTGTTTTAAATCCTATGTTTTATTTACACATTAAAAGCCATTTCATTGAATGACAAAAAAAAACAAAACAAAATATAATTTGTAATAAATTATAAACAAAAAACTATTCATAAAATTGTTATTTCAATGCATTTATTGAAATGTAAAATAAATTTAAAATTAAAAATAAGAGAAAACTATTGCTAAACAAATATTTTGAACCAATTTGAACGTAAGTATTGAAATAATTGTTAATTAAATCAATTATATGTTTATAATTATATTCACACACGAAATGGCAGTCAATTGATAGATAAAAGAGTTATTTATTTATTTCAAAAGTAAAAATAAAATTTGATTTTACTCTTAATTAATGAGTAAATTATTAATAGGTTTCTTGACATTCAAAACATCAATAATACTCTTTATTTTATGCAAATAAGAGATAATAATTGAAAATATTTTTATCATTCATGCAATAAATTGCTTCAAAGTATAAGACAAAACATATATTATTTATAAAAACAATTGTTTTTATATTTGGTCTAAAAGTGTTTAAAATGAAGTACAAACTGATTACACGAATCGTTTGATTACATTAATTATAAGTAGATTAGTGTTAAGTCTAATAATGTTTTTTATATTAAAACAATTTTCAGTATTTATTATACTTTTCTTCGGGTGCTTTTCATTTGTGCCTAAAATGTGCTCAATATTTAAGACAATATTTTGTTTCAATGACAAGAATTTCAGAAAAAAAATATTAATTTTAATTTAGTTTTTTTATTATCAAATGTTTTAAACATTTTTTTCACTCAAATGTGTTTCTGATAATAGGCTTCATATGAAGAGACGATAAAAAGTATTAGTTTTTTTAGTTGAAAACAAAGTTAAAGTGAATTTTAATTATTTTGTTTTGACTTTTTCAGGTTATGTTATGTCTTGTAATAATAATACAAAAATTGTTTATTAAAAAAAAATCTATTTTTGGATTTTGTGGTCAAAATATAAATTGTTTGTAAATTTTTTAGATTAAATTAATTTCTGGTTTTAATTAATTCATTGCTTAAAAGCCCAAAACAATGTTTGAAACAAAAGGTATTTTCCTTAAAATGAGATCTAAATTACTGTAGTTTTTGAGCACAAAATCAATTGACAGATATATTGATGTTCACTAAAAACCCAGAAATATTTTGTAACACTTTAATCGGCTTTTTGGCTAAAATTGTATTTTTAATGCATTTCTCTTTTGTTTTCAATTAGTTTTTAAAAGGTTGAGACATAAAAAACAAAAAATTTGATTTATGTCTGAAAGAAATCAATTGATATAATGAGTGAATAAATCTTTAAATTCAAAACTAAACTCAAATATTATCCAAAAGGTTCACAAAAAGAGATAAATATTCAAAAGTATTAAAAGATTAGTCACAAAAAAATAATAACAAAAAATATCAGTTTTGATGTAAAAAGGGTTCAAAACTTTGGTCTGAATTTACTTTTAAATTCAATTCTACTGAAGATATCTTTTTTTATCATAAGTTTCATAACATTTGAAAAGTTTCTGAACTAATGATCAAAACCTTGGATTAGATTCTCGTCTGAAATATAGTTTAAGAGTAAATAAAGTAAAAATATATATATAAATACAAAAAAAAAGTTTTGAAAAAAAGATATATTTGTGGACTAAAAATAAGGCAAACATTTTTTCCTGTTTTTATGTCAAACCTATCATTGCTTTCATGATATTTCGCTCCATTTAAGACCACCGATGGATAGCAAAAGGTTACGTTAAAGAAATCATTGGGCGCTCTCTAATGTCTATCTATCAGTGCCTTTCAATGATTACTATTCAATAGTAAACCCAATGTTTAAATAAAAACGTGATTTCCATTGAAAACACAACGAAATATATAATAAGAGGTTTTCTATAAAAATAAATAATAACTTTATATCAATTCAATGAATATATTGTGAAATATATGAACAAAAAAGGGATAGGAATGACAGATAAAGGGAGAAACAGATGATTAAAGGACTTAATGGACGGAAAATCAATCGTTCACGTATTCCGAAACCATATATACCCGGGTTCTCATACCCTAGAGTTATTTGTCATAAGTTTTATTACTTAAAAATATTGTTATTTGTATTTCTCTAACCCTCAGAGGATTTTGATCTCTAAAATACTATCCGTCTTATTTTCATTTGATTTAATATTAGTGAAACATTAATATGTATGATAATAGCACCGGTAGATTGTTTTCTGACCGGTAATGCAAATCGTGATTCTCAGACAGAAATGACTTTTCCATTCAATGTATTAATTGAAGTCTAATTTTATTTTACTCTAAACTGAAGTTAATATACATTTCGTTTGAAAATTAAATATTTTTATCAATTGTTTGGAAATTTAATTATTTTATTCAGAGCACAGGACTTATGATATAAAATATAACATAATATGTGGAACTTTTTCATGTGATCCTGAGCTGTGGTTATTAGAGCTAATGATTTATGAAATAAACAAAAACTTTGGCGAAAAAACAATTGAAAAATATAATGATTTTTAAAGAAAATAAAAAACATATCAAAACAATAGACTTCTTAACGAAATGTACTAAAACTTTGAACAAATATTTTCACAACAAGTATGAGAAAAGTCAACTGAAGTCGTGATTTGAAGGAAAAAATATATTTGTATTTTTAGTTCAATCGAGTGATGAGAACAACAAATGAATTTGAAATAAATCTCTTTCTAAGGAATTGAAGAAAAATTACTCAAAAAATAAATAAATATAAAATAATTTATACTTTAATTGAAATCTTGTTTTTGTTTAAACTTTTATTTCTCTTAAACCCCTTGTATTTAAATAATCACAAAAGGATTGATAAATATTTTTTCGTGAAATTAATATTTACATTTGTCTTAATAACTATTTTCCTACAAAACAACAACAAAACCCATCAATGAATACAAGATTCCGGAAGTTATGAGTGATTTTGTAAAACATTTTTATTTCGCATTCAGTGTTTGTGTCAGACATTAAATTTCAATATTAATTATTCGCATATATTTCACAGCAAATTAAACATTAGTTTTCAGTTTACAGCACAGGTATGCAATAGTGTTCAACGACTTCTCAGTTAAAAGTTTGAATCAAATGAAAGTTATCTACAAATACATAGATTTCAATGAGTATTCACTCCGAAAGTAGTTTTTTCAATACAATTGTAGAAACCTTTTGAACAAATCATTTGTTTATCAAAACTGTTTGTCGACTCAGTTCTCCGAATAATAAAAGCCCTGAATTGACACACGTGTTGACAATCAATACCATTATTGTCAGCAGAGGAAAGGACTGGTAGTAGCCAGACATAACCGATTGGGAACAAAGTCACCTGAATTGTCAGTTCAGGTGAATATTATCTTTCACTGAGAAATGGCTAAAAATAGCAAAACTTTTAAACTAATTATTTTTCAACAAATTTGGAAATCAATTCAAATGTTTTGACAGAAAACTAGACTTTTAGGTGATTTGAAAATAACTCTCAGTTTTTCACTTCATTTAAGATCAATAATAAATTAGTGTTTTTACAAAACGTTTGAAAACTGAAAGTTATTTTAAACAAAATCTTATACTTGTTTTGGGCTTTGAATGCATTTTTACATACATTTTTGGCTGAAATCTGATATACGTTTGAATAAAATATCAAAATATAATTTTAAAAACTTTAAAAACAAATACTTTTTAGACTATTAGTCGAAAGTAAACCAAAAGATATGAGAGTTGTTTTGAAATCATTTATCAAAAGAGTCTTTCATTTTGACAAAAGATTTCTTCATTGATATCCATCACAAGAATTGTCTTTCATTTAAGATTTGAATTTCAAATTCAAGACTCGATTTGTTTGTCTTTAATACTGAATAAAAATTAGCGAAAAATTTAAATAATAATAGACTTTTAGTTTTGTTTTATCATTCAGTTTGTGTGGCAACAGGTTTGCCAATAAACGAAAGCACCGGTAGTTTTTCAGATCATACTATTCAATCAGCAAACAGTGAAACAATAGTTTGTTTTCTTCTCATTTGAAAACAATTTTTATGCAAAATAATAATAGAGTAGTGAAAAGGTTTGACCGAAAATATATTGTTTTGAATTTTGATCAAAACTTCTTATGAAAACCAAAACACAATTCATGTTTTCATATACTGTAATAACTGTGAATATATTTTGTATTCAAACCGTCAGTCAATTAGACTTAATGTTGAAAAATGTCTAAATTTAGTGAATATTTAATTCATCATTGTTTGGGAAATATGCAAAAATTCAATTAAAGTCTAAGGGATTGGTAGAAAATACGTGATTCAAGT
>JAQGAT010000517.1:0-29322 GCA_034687845.1 Pantelozetes paolii | reverse complement strand
AGAGAGAGAGAGAGAGAGAGAACAATGAGAAGAACGGGAATTATATAAAAGAGATTAATCTGAAAATATGTAAAGCAAGTAATGGATCATTAAATTCAGTCCACAAATGAAAAATCAAAGTTTATACGTCGAGTGTTAGATATGTTTACTCAATACAAAAAGTACGTGCACTGGACTTATTGAAAAGATATGAACGGAAAGCATCTAATATTAATAGCAATAAACAGGGGTTCAGAGATTAAAATAAACATTTTATCAATTATTTACTTTCTTATGAATCCGTCGGCCATTTGGGCCCAAAACATGTTTTCCTGTATTACAACATGTCTTTCGGCAAAAACAACATTCAAATGAAAAAATGTAACAAAAATATTGTATTTTGTTTTTACGAAAGCCTGGGATGGGCTGTACTTCTCGGTTAAGGTCTCACAATAAATATTTGAATAAAAAATGACTTATTTGTGCAAAACTTTTATTGTTATAAATAATTTGCAAGTTCATATTGGGTTGGTAACCAGGGCTCTATCAAGGGTAGTGGTCAACAATATAATAATTTAAGAAATTATCGTAAAATATCTTTTAATTTAGATAATTCATTTGATTTCAAAATCCCGCCCTGATAAGTTTATTTTAATGTTCAAGTATACAATAATCGCAACCCTTATAACCTCATGTTATGTAAAATATTCAAAATAGCATTTAAACTCATTTTGAATCCTCTTTTACATTGATTTTATATTTATGACACAAATATCCAAAATGTTATAAAAGATAAAATGTTTTATATATTAAAAGAAGTGATGGAAAGGTAGGAAATAAATATATATTTACTGTATTATGAAAACAGGGTTTAAATAATAAAATAAATTTTTCTTCAACTAATCATTCAAATGAAATGAATTGAAGAGAAAGTACTTTAACTTTAATAGTAATGACATTTGAAATATCAATATATTGTAAACATTAAATGTTATATTAAAGGTTAAAACAAAATGTATTCTTAATTACCATTAGATTGATCCAAGGATATATCAGTCAATTGAGTTGAGTGTGGTTATAGTGCACTCACATCTAACAACAACACTATAAACTCTTTTAATCTAATGAATGGACTGTTATTTAAATTATTGTTTATTTTTCCACGAAAATCAAAGTTAAGGAGAAATATTGAAATTTATTCAACAAATAGTTAACACAAAGAGTAAGAAATTTTTCTCTGATTTCATATTCAAATTGATTTCATCTCTAAATGTATTGAATAAAACAGTATATCTTTAAATCTCATAGATTTTGGCAAATCTTCACTAAATTTAGTAAAAAATAAAACAAATTTTTTATTCAATTTATTTTAGGGTTTATTTTATTTCTCAATTCAAACAATATATTGTTTATTAGTTTCTCACAAATCTTAGTTTGGATTTGAGGCGAGAAAGTGATTATTAATCGCACGTTATATAACAAAAAATAGATGAAACATATCATAGCAACAAAACCTAAACCAAGGATTTCTGCTCTTAAATGCTATTGATTTGTCGCCCAAACCCTTACATAAGTTTGGGTCAGTTTCACAGTTTTAACACGTTTTTAGTAAATTATTTCAAAACCCATTTGCACTGTATTTCACATAATTTATAGTCAATTTATCTGATAAAACAATTATTAAACACAGTTTACTACAAATGTTGAGTACTTTTGCATAGATTTGAATGTAAATGATAACAAGAACTAAATATTCATCAATGAATTGACAATAAATGCAAAATAAAACAAATAAGAAATACAGAAATACCAGAATATTCTGACATTAATTGTAAAATTAAGCTAAAAATTAGACAAAACAAACGGTTTGAACAAGAATTTGATTTAATGTTTAGTTTTGTGTTTTTTTCGCTTTTACTGTACAGTAAACTGACTCTGAAGTCAGTAATGTTTTTTTGGTGCAAAACACACACAAATTCATGTAATGTTTTACAGAGTTTAGGTAAAGCTTATGCTATGCTTTGATTAATTATTTTAATTATTGCTAATTAGAAAGTATTGCTTATTTGTATTGCAGAAGAAGTGTCATTAAGATTGATATAACTTAACAAAAATCAATGAATTAGTCCTCTTCTGAAAGAAATGTCACACTATTAGCCAAAAATCACATTCAAATAATCATTTGTAAGTCCTTTGGAGTCGATAATCAGATTTTCATTTGTTTTTTAAACACATCTGCCATTGAAGTCATTAATTATTTATTTTTTCAATGTTTTGTATAATAATTAGTTTTGAAAATGCATTAAATATTATCAAAAATATACTCAAAAAATGAATTTTTAAAAATTTCTTTTGTATTTGTATTGAAATATATTTGAACTTCAAATACAATGGATTTAATAATAAAACAAAATTTAAATTATATCTAACTATAGATGTATTTATGTTTCAAACGTTTTCATTAAAGGTTTGGTATATTTGGCCAAAGATTTTCATATATTTTGATCAATGATTTATATATATATATCAAAACTCTTATAAGTTATGAAGAAGTTATAAACATTTGATCATTTTTCTGGCAAAAAAACTTGTGACCTGACTCTCACTCAGATCTCAGCGCTGGCACACGGCTGACTAACTGGCCATCAATAGGCTTTAATAGTATTATTTTTTGTTTTCATAAGGCATTTACGTCTGGAGTTTGTATTGAAGTTAAGCGAAAACAATGGATATCTGAAGTAAAGGGAAAATACATTTTCATATGCCGTACGAAAATCCAGCATAAAATCGATTGAATTGAATAAATGAAAGACTGAAAGACAACCCAAAAGGAAAGGGAGAAGAAAATAGACAAAAATATCTCCAAAAATTTCAATGACTTCAATGACTTCAATACACAAACAAAATATAAAATAAAATATAACAAAAAAGTTTTTATATTCAGTGAAAGAGAGAAATATCTCTTTAAATGGGATAAAAAGATTTAAACTGAAAAACAGATGAATATATTCTAATACTTGTGTAATATTAATCAAATTGTGATATTAGGAGAGGAATGGTATGATATTAGGGGAGCAATGGTGTAATAAAAATCATTTGAAAAACACAGACAAAAAGCCTTGCGATTAATCAAATTGAACTTAAATTGTATTGAATGTATTGAACATTAATTTCAAAACAAGAATAACTTTAAATTGATTACACTGTCAACAAAAAGGGGCACAAAAACGACAATTAAATCCCTAATGAGTGACTCAACTATTTATTTCTATGAGATTTATAATTTCAATCGATATTTGTTTTTATAAGCGAAAGGTTTTGACTATTTTTTAATACAATTTATTTAATATTCTTTTTGAATATAAAAAACATTTAAATTACACGAAAAGTCATTAATATTTGGCGTCAAATACAAAGTCTATTTGCAAATGAACTGCAAATTAAAACTTGATTTTCTTTGAGACGAATAATTTCAATGAAAGGAAGAAAATGTTAATAACTTTTATTAAATCTAATTTTTATTCAGATTAGATCTCTTTAGTACTTATAAGTCAACTAAAGGGATCTTTTTGAGTATAAAATTCACACAAATTATACTATTTTTCTGTTAATCATCGCTGTATTGATTGAACCGCTAATGAAATTTACTGAAGAAATATTTGTTTAAGAAATTTTCAATCAATTCTTTGGGAAATATATGTGTTTTCAGTCAATAATCAATTGGCGCTAAAAAAGCAATTTATTTCATAATTATTTTGTGTTTTTATTTTCACTGAATTATAGCTGAGATAAAAAAAAGTTATTAATGAATTGTATTATGAATTCAAACCAATATTTAATTAAATTAAAAGCAATAAAAACAAAAATTCATTATCTATTGAGAGCAACGACTCAATTGTTTTTAAAGTATAACTCAATATTGATATTAAAATTCAAATCTTTATGTTTGAAATAAAAATTAAATTTATGGACAATTTTTATGAACAAAAAACAGTTATTTTATCATTAATTTTAAGCAAATGTTTAAAACAGTATTGAAAACTCATTTTGATGTCTAAACTAAAAGTGTTTTCCCATTAAACTGATGTTCAATTCATTTCTCTCATTCAATACAACATTACTTTTTCAAGTATTCCTACTTTTCCTCTCAGTCCTAATCAATCTGTGAAAGGTCATTGTGTTGAGCACTTGATTAATAGATTTCATTCATACGAAACCCTTATTATTAAATGCAAGGAAAGTGCAAAAACTGAACGCAATTTTCTTAATAAAGAGTTATTTCAATTTTATTCAATACCCCTTTGGACTGAAATAATCAAATTTCAGACCAAATGACAATAAGTTTGATTGAAACTCAAAATGCATTGAAGACTCAATTGAAATGCAAATAAAAATGACATTTCATCTATGGATATCATATCTGCTTATAATCTATTCCGATATTTGTCAACACATTTAGTGATTCACAAAATTGAATCAAAATTTAAATCTAATAAACAATTGATAGATAACTCACCGATTGATTGATTGAGTGTTTGATTGATTGAAACAAAACTATTAATTCATTCCTTTATATAAATCTTCTCAACATTTCACTTAAAATTTGTTAGTTTTTAAAACAATTTCAAACAATAGACAAAAGTTTTTGTGACAATACCATCAACTTTTTGAACACTTAATACTGTATATAGTGTTTGGTTTGTGTGTCGTTCAGATCTTTAGCTGAAGAGATCAGAGCAACACATATATGAAGACTTATGTTGGAGACTGAGATATGTTTGAAATGAGCACTCGATCTGAGGCACAGTTAAACAACAGCTATGATCGCAAACCATGCGCTCTGGTATTACCACACTTTCAATGAGATATCATTCGCGAACTGTTTTCCAGTACTTCTGAAACTCTGATCACTAGAAGTATAGTTCACTTATTCTCCTATCGATTGCTTTTCTGCAAAATATTTTAATACTAAATGCACTAAAAGTTAAAATTATTTTATTGTTTTCCAGTCTATCCCATACATCCCAGTGCTTGTCCCTCAACCTTATATCTCAATACAATTAGACTAATAAAGACCTAAAGTAAACATCAAAACAACTTTAATAAGAGCTCTTAAAAGACATTTATTTTTCATTTGTCTCTCTTATCCGTCACTCTATGTTTGACTCTTATATTTCAAATCAAATATAATTTCAATAAAACCTCTGAAAAACAAATCATTTTCGTCAGTAATAGCTCTCAATTGTATCATAAAATAGTGATTAGTTTTTTGGATCAAATCTCAAAGCCATCGTTAAAAAGTCATAATTGACTTAATTTTTGAATTAAATGTTATTTTAATTATAATGAGTTTGATATCCAATTAAACGGTTTAATTAAAAGTCATTATTACCTCAATTGTAGTCAAAAATGATTTCAAAAATAATTCAAACAAACTATACTTTACTTTTGTTTTTTCCACTAATTTTAACATAAGTTTTGAACTCTTATATAGATTTTTAAGTAATTAATTAATTGCTAAAATATTATTCAAATTTCACGCCTTTTTGATTGAATTTTATCATTAATTTTAAAGTATTTCTTGAAATTCAAATCTATTATAGTTTTCACATAACTATTCAATTAATTATAAAATGAAAAATTGATTTTTATTGTAAAATATGATTTTAATTTCGTTTATCATATCTGCAAAAATATAATCATATCTTTGGCAACAGATATACAGTGTTTGTAAAAATATTTTTAGACATTATCTGCAATTTTGAAATGAACTGCACTTAAGATTAATTTTAAATGAGATTTAATTTTTTCATTTATTATCTAAAATTGTTTTTCGGTTTTTAGTGAAAATATTTTTATAATTTTCAGCAAATTTTTATATAAATATAACTGAGATTTAGTTTTAATGACATTCTTGTGGTGTGAGTGCTATTGAGTGCTATGGGAAGCAAATGAACAAATTATTAAACAAATAATTCATTTAAAATTTGTTGCTATTTGTTGCCAAAACAAACTTTTATTACACCATTTGAAGGACTTATTGCTTGAATTTATTGCTCAAAAATTAAATGTAATTCTAGTTTTAGTCTAACTTTAAGTGCAATAAAATTATGAATTATTTTTGTCATTAAAAGTAAATTTAATTTAAGATGTTATTAACAAAATAACAGTAAAATAACTGTTTATTCAAATTTGATGACAAATTATTATCCAAAAAAGGAGTAAGTTTAATTTTCACCTTTATTTATCATAACCTGGATTAAAAGATTTATATTTTCTGGTTCTTGTGTTTCTACAACAATTTGTTGTCAGCAAACAAATCCCATTCAAATATTTTTTAGTACCGTATAATTGTAAAAAAAATATATAATATGTTGTGACCAAGGTTAATTAAATTCATTTAATATCAATTGTTATTTTGATTACAGTTTCAATAATTATTCAATCATTTTGTTAGTAACTCTAAAATTGTTTTAAAAAGCATTAATTGTTTAAAAATAGCTGAAATTTATTTCTCGTAACAAATGTTTGCAAAATTGTGTTCATATAAAAACATAAAACTAATTAATAAATGAGTAATTATTTGAAATATTATTTACGTTCACAGAATTTGTCAATTTTTGCTAACTTATTAAAAACAATAAAAAAATCATTTATCCCTTGAGTTTATAAATAATAACCACTAATGGATAGAGACTAACGAAAGGGGTATAAAAAATATAATTTATAAAATTTCGCAATCATTCCCTCATTTAAGGGAAAAATAATTATTTTTGTGAGAAATTGAAAAAATTAATTCAAAATTTGTTTTTATAAAATCAATTAACGTTTTAACGTATATATCAATCGTTAAACTTATAGACAATGTAATCATAATAAGGGGTAATAATGAGAGGATATATTAAGGGGTATTAATTGAGGGCTAAAATTAATTTCTGTTGAAGTGTATAACATTAGACTTAGTTTTTATATTCAGGCAAATATTTTGTGTGCTTTCGTGCAAATCAAATAATTATAGTATTTTTTGTATCAAATTATATCCTTTTTTAATAATTAATGATCAGTTTTAACGTCAAAACACAGTAAATGGTCTCAAAATAACAACACTTTTATCATTTCAACCGTTTTTGTCTCTTTTCTCTCACTTATAAGTTATAAATCATTTGTCAATCAGATTGAAGTCAATATCAATGGTTTGAATTGAGAATACATTTTCACGAGATATGATATTTTGACCTTTTCTTCACTTTATACCAAACAATGTTATCATTCATTGAAATACAGTTTCTTTTAATACAAATTTATTTTTTATTTATTTATTTCAATATTTATTCATCAATTCATATATGAAATGTAGTTTTTGTTGCAAAACAATGTATTAATACAAAAGCAGTGGCTTTTATGGACAACCGATTTGACCCAAAAATAGACCACATTTTGGTTTATATCTAAAATTTTAATGAACGTAAAAACTGGTCATAAGATCTGCAAAAAATCAATCCATAGACTGTCTGATACAAAGTTACTGTATCTCTCATTCAATAAAATATGATTTGAAAACAAATAAAAAATATTTGAAATCAAATGTATGTGAAATGAAAATCTGATTTTTATTTGATAAAACATTTTTGCGATAAAATTCATATACTTTTAGCCAAAACTGAAATCAATTATTAATTTGAAGCCAAAACAGAGATAAGAAGTAATACATAAATGCATTGCAAAGAAGTGTCATTTTAGGGGCGAATCAAAATCAGTGTCTCTTTTTTGACATTTGAATAAAAGTTACAAAATAATTGTCAAAAATTTGTTTTGAAGTTATGTTTAAATTATATATTATTTTGTTAGTGTTTGACATAATGTTATGAAATTCATTGCATTAATTGATTTTAATCTTAAAATTCAATTATAATCCTGAAAATGAAATGTTATTTGTATTTTTAGTTTCAATTATTTTTCTCTTACTTTAAAAATTTGTTTTCAAATAAATGTATTGAAAAATAAAATTCAATTTAAATCAAGATTTTTAGATACAATTAGATGTTTGAGAATTTGAATTCAATTTTTGTGATATGTTTTCTCGTTTTGAATATTAATTTTAAACCAAATATAAGACATTATAATAAGTTTTTTGCAATATTTTGATGTGAAAAGTGTCTGACTTTCAATAAAACGCAATCAAAATATTTGAATGACATTTATAACAAATTTTTAATCTCTTTGGCCTTTGATATGTACTATACATTGAAGTTGTGAAACGTCTGAGTATTAAAAGTAGTTTATTATTTAAAATTATATTTCACTTCAAAATCACAAAAATGTGAATAAATTAATAAACACTTAGTTTTTAGATGTTTTTAGTTATTGTTATATTAAATTATCCTGATTTCAGTGCCTGAGTTTTACCTTCACATAAGTGCTTGAAATCAATTTAAAATAAATTTATTGTAAAATAGATGAAAACAAATTGAAAACCAAATAACAATTGAAATACTTTAGTGCCAAACAATAAAATGTTTGATTTTATCAATAATTGTTTGAAATTTAAAAAGCTTTGGTTTTTTTTAATCAATAAAATATAAATCAAATAAACGTTAAATTTATTGTTACTTGTATTTGAATTTGATTTAATCCAGAATATATTTAATTTTTCACTCAAAACAGGAATTTATTTTTCGTTTAAGTAAATGATAAAATGTTTTTCAATTCACGGATCAATGAAATCATTTTAATCGATAGAAAAATATTTGATTTTTCAAACGGTTTAATAATTTTTTATTTTAAAGTTTACAAAAAAGTCTGAGTTTTTATGAAAAGATCAAAACTAGAGAATAGATTCAAAAAAACTCTCAGAGTTTGAACTGTAGGCCAAACCACCATCTCTTGTCATCAATACCTGTATTGAAAGCATTTTTGGTTAAACTGTTGTGACATTCAGTCAAATGCATAAATTTTAAAAACCTTTTGCTTCAGGAGATAAAAGATTGAATGATATTAAATAAAATAAATTGCATTTTATGGCAAAAAACATGAATTTAATTCATATTGTAATCAAATATTTGAAATTTCTTTCAAATAAAATGCATTAAAATTATTACTAATATTGTTATAACTTATAAATAAATTTAATCCAAATACGGGATCAAAAGCACAACAAAGGACATCAAAATTGAAGATTAAGTTTTAATTAAATAGATTTTTAGATTAAGTGCAAAACAAATATAAAGTTTTGATTGTTTTAACCAAAAACTCTTATAAACCGTTAAATTAATTCAAAGAATAGTTTTATTTGAGATTTGATGACAAAATATTGCAAATAAAGTGATTTTCAGATAATAATTGAGTTTTAGTTTTGGAAAATGAAATCAATTGCAAATAATTACCACTTTTTAAGTGCTTTAGTGTTTTTAGTGTTCAATAAAAGACAAACCCTTTTATAAAACTCAATAAATATTTTTCGGTTCATTACTAGACGTCAGACAGAAATTTGATGATTAATTGCATTTCTCTGACACTCAAAAAGCAAATGCTTTGCATTGTATTCCAGGGAAAGGCATAAAAGACTGAATGAATGAATGATTTGAAAGAAGAAAATAAAAAGAAAAGAAATTTTTAGTCAGAAAACAGAGTGAATGAAGAAATAAAGACATTGAAAGACATTGAAGATATTGAAAGACATTGAAGACATTGAAAGACACTGAAGAAAGAATTGAATGTTTTTTCTATCGCTGTTTGGGATATGGTTTGCAATAAATGTGGCAAACATTTCAGCACTTATTGACCGACTGTCCAAAACTGGTGTTATATAGACAACTGCTATGAAAGTCAAATATTGTTGTGTATGTTGTGTTGAATTTGCAATTACTGGACAGTCGTATGACATTGGAGTGTCTTTTGGCACATCTACTCAAACAATAGTCTAATGGTTGACACAAGCGATGGCTTTACTATATTTAGGATTCAATTGTAAGACAAGTAGAAAATAAAAAGAGTGGAAGAGATGTACGAAAATTGTCTTAAGTTCTGATAGGACTGCCATGACTTCAATGGACTACTTGTGCAGATAAGGCATTGAGGCGTCACTAAAGACTTGCATACATAGACGCAATTGAATTGACACAACCGACACATACGTCTCACTCTGGCTCTGGTAAACCATACACTGATGCCACTGTAGCCAAATTCTGCCTGTGCTCTACCAGTGCTCTGTCTGTGCTCTATGGTATGTGAACTGTTAGTCACACTTTTCTATTGTCTATAATTAGTCCCAATTCTTATGTTCAGAAATCAATCTCTTTTTGAATGGACAGTCATTTCTCTTCCCATTAAATGCTCTCAATTTGAACACTGAGTTCTGGTTTGGGTTCGGCTTTAGGTTTCAAATGCTATTTATGTATAGTTTTAGGCAAAAAGGTTGGTATAAAAGGCTAATTAATAATTGTCACAACTTTAGTGCCAATCAATCAGTTTAAGCACTGGTAGAAGAAATACTTATTTGTGTCCAAACAATACCATTGATAGAAACGATTCAAAAAATGAGAACTTCTTCGTAACCATAGCTCAAACATGTGTTAAATCAATGACAACAATAACTCTTAGGATATTAAACAGTTTATCCATATTTAGTCAAATTTTACGAAATGATGACAACAAGGTTAGGCTTAGATTAATAGCTAAATATTAATAATACTGTAGTAATAATTAGTGAACTAATATAACCCTTATATTGAAAGTCACGAATTCAGGGGTTATAATGGTATAAAAAATAACTTTTGTATTATATAAATATTTCATTTCCTGAAGTCATGAACACATTTTCATCACTTATTTTAATAATAAAAATTATTTTAACATTAAATTAATTATATTTTTATTTTTACTAAAAGTAAAACTAATTTCAAAAGAATTTTAATTTAATTTTTTCATTCATTTTCGTTAAGAATTTGATTTCATTTATAAAACTATTTTCCTTTTCTTTAGTGGTTTTTAATTCAATATTCAATTCAAACCCCAAAAGAAAAGTTTAAAAATATTCAATTAATGGCAAAAATAAATCTAATTTTAATGCAATAGTAATAAAAATATTGTTTAATACAATCATAACATACAGTATTTGATATACAGTATAAAGTGTTTTCTTTGAAGACACGTGTAATTCACAATAAAACGACTAAAAACGTATAAATTATTTGAAATTATTTTTATCGGAAACGTTTCAAAAATAGCATTTATTATATGAGAAATTTTATCAATATCTTAAGTGAAAATAACAAAAACAAGTATTTTTAGATAACATTGTTATCAATAAACCGTTTATTAGTCCTAACATTAGATAAGTATTGATTGATTTAAACAAAAAGTGAAATAATAAATGCATTTTTGATTCAATACAAAGACTGTCTAAACGGCAAGAGATGTTGAAGTGATAGACAATTTATTGCTCAAATACCCCTTCAAGACATTGATAGACAAGTGATAATACAAATACACTTATAGTTAAAGATATATAAAACTACGTAAAACGGAATAAAAGAAATATTTGCTATCTTTTCATGTGATGTGAATAAGGGGTATAACTATTGGAAAGTTGTATTGAACTCACTGTGTGTTTATCCTTAACAGCATTTATTAAGGGTTTGAATGAAAGTGAGAAGAATCTAATATTTTTGTTCATTTGATGTCATCTATTGTCAGAAAAATGATTACTCCTTAAGACATAATGGAGTGAATGAATGGACACAACGTTTTAACATATATTTAATATCTGTTAATATTTATGGTCATTCACTTCAAACCATTTTCACATTAAACCCCTGAATGTCTATCAAATGACACATAGATTGTATAGAAATGTTTACTCCGTTTGCCTTTAAGTCAATTTGAAGCCAATATTACTATTTAACGAGTAATACAAGACTATAACCAAAGTCTATGCATTTCAGACCCTTTTTCTTCGTGAATATACTCTGTATGTCCACAAATGGCTACAGTGATGGCTATGTGATTGCATTCTCAGACACTACCAGTGCTTTTAGGGTAATAGTGCTCAACATCGCTGACTAGTGAAGGAATTCTAGTCAAGAGAATACCAGTGCAGACGACTGTATATACAGAGTATGAGATGTGATGTCAGACTTTGTGATTATGTTTGGCTCATATTTATCGAACCGACATATAATGTGTTTTTCATGTATATATTTTTATTACATTCCTAACCACAACATACAGAGCACAGGCACAACACAACACACCACTCCATCCAAACCATCATTAATATGTAAATAAATTAATCTTTTTCTCATATTTTTTTCATTAAAAACATTAATAAGTTTTTATGTCTATTATATAAACTATTTTTTGTACACAAATGTCATTAGAAAAAAGCGTTTTTCAAATCTCGTGTTATTTTTTTTTTGTAACCAATCGTTAATTACTTAAGAGTTTTGCCAAAACTTTTATTTTCTGTTTATTATTATAACTGAAAATTTATTAATTGATTAATTATTTGATTAATTGATTGATTAATGATATTTTGTTTATGACTTCTCTTAGTGTTAAATAGATTTATATTATACAGAGTATTAGATTTGTTATGAAAAATGTTATATTGAATATAATTTTGGGTCAAATGATGCTATTTTTGGACAACAAAATAATGGATGAATTTGTGCCGGATTTGCCCAAAACTTTATATCTAATAATTAAATCTTTTGAAACCGATGTTAAGAAAGGATAGACATATCCGTTCCCAAACCGATCAAAAAGAGACTACAATACAATCAAAACGCGAAACGGAGTGTAAGAGAAATCAAATGATAATAAAAACTAAAATAAAACTGATTTTTACATAAAAATAGAAATTCTTTGAAATATATTTTTTCATTCAAACGATAATATAAACACTTTTTAAGTCTCTTGTGGTAAAGATTTTTGCATTAAATAAAAGTTTTATATAAAAAAACTTATAATTTATTCTCAAACACATCAATCAATTTGAATATTATTTATATTTTTGGTTCAAATTTGGTAACAAATTGAAGAATTTTAAGCAAAAATTATTCAAAAATTCAATACTAAGAGCGAAATAATAAGAAAAATTGATTCCCTTTTCAGGGCTTAAAAGCAAATTTTGTGTTGTCATCCAAAATCATGTAATAATTTATTTAATAAAACTTTTATTAAACAATAAAATCTAAGCCAATGTGAGGTAAATAACTGAATAACTGTCTGAAAGTTTGTTTAGTAAATGAGTCGTGAATATCACTAGATTTCAGTCCAAAAGACTATTGCAAAACACAATTTGTGTATAATTTATGTGATATTACTATAACTAATAGCAAAAAAAGGATTCAAACAATTGTAAACTTTTTTCAGACTTTTTTCAGTCATTAGTTTTTGCTTTTTATTTAGTTTTCATCAAAACGTTTCAAACTCTTTGTCTGTTTCTCAGATAAGCGACAATTGAATTGAATTTTGTATAAAATCTTTACTAAAATTCAGAAAGTTTTGTCATTTGAGTCAAACATTTCATGACATTAGACAGGAATTAATTCTTGTGCTATAAAGAGGTATAACATTTTGAAAAGACTAGAGTTGAGAAAATACATGAATTTATCATCATGTACAGTCCTGTATTTCAATTTCAAATAGATAGTATTATATTTTAAAATATCTTTCATAAACCAACTCATAATAACAAAATCAAATAAACAAGCTCCATTTGAGCATAATTTTAAAAGTTTATTTTATTATATATAAACGATTTTGTTAATTTTCCTTGACAAATTATATCCTAAAAGTGTCCAGGTTCATAACTCATAACATGTATCACTACCAACTGTAGTAAATGTATGCAAAGTAAGTGTAGATATAGTTTGAGAAATGATTGAAATATTTACACGAAATTGAGTTAAATTTTATTTTTTAAAATTTTAATTCAGTTTTGAATTATTATAAAAATTAATGAATCGTAAAAACAGTTCATAAAAATTAATGTAAAAAATAATAATAATAAATATTTTTATGAATTATTGGATAAGAGTTGAGAAAATGTAATAAAAAATAAAGTATTTTTTGTGTCAACTCTCGGAAAACAAGTAAATGTTTAAACATTTTTCACTAAAAAATAATTGAATTTTACTTTTCATAGACTTTTAGTTTAATTCAATTTTCAAATCTATTTTCTTCTGCGGAAGGAATTCAATGTAAAATAACTTTTCTTGTGATTCATTTCAGTGAAGAAAAAATAGATTTAGTTTTTCAACTCTTCATTCAGTGTTTGCCATCGATTTGACATTAGATATGAATAAAAAAACAGTTATTTTTGAAACAAAATATTGCTTTTTATTTGAATTAATAAACTCTAAAGAAATTTCTGACTTTAATTGTTATTAAATAATAAAAAGATTAAAAAATACAATCAATTAAATAGCAGTGAAAGAGACATAAATTAATTGAATTTGAATATAAAATGAAAATAAATATTAAATAATATTTTCATTCAATATATTTATTACTGAAAAGACTTTCCGTACAAAAGAAGCCATAGTTTTGCACAAAAGCTCGAGAGTTGTGTCAAAATGACTCTCTTTTGAGACAAATTTGAAATCTTTGAGACATATTCTTCAACTTTTGTCACTAATTGTATTGATTTTACATTTTGTTTTCAATGTTTTTTAATCAATGGACTCTTAATTAAGTTAATTAATGCATTATTTTTAATTAGTAGATGCAAGGACATTTGGTTTTTGTTTCGCAAACGTACAGTTGTTCAAATGTCAATGGTAATATTGGTTTCTTAGTTTATTTCTTGACAAACAAAACTAAGATAAACAATTAATTTAATTGATTTTAAATGAATTAAACAAATTAAATGTTTCTAATTTCAAGCACCTTGTTGATTTAATTGAACTATCAATTCAAATGATTAGGATTTGCTATTTATGCAAATATTTTCAAGTTTTTAATCAATATTTTATTAATACTCTAATAGTTTTCAATGTAATAAGTGTTTGGTCTACTGTTAGAGCACTGGTGTTTGTGTTATGAATAAGTACATGAAAAGACAGTGCATTAAAGAGACCATAAAAATAATAGTAGATATTAACACAAAAAATGTTTCGGTTGCTATGCTATGCCTCTCTGTCTGTGCTTTTGTCTCCCGCTGTTCACACAAATACAAAAAATTAATTTTCTTCAATGAAAATGGATTTTAACTAAAAAAACTGTATTTAATAGTGAAGACAATAAAAGACAAAACCATTGATTGTGTTTCTGTAAGAAGTAATGAAAGATAATATAACACAACAGTTATTATCGCTTATCTCTTATTGCCTTTTATTTTACAGTAAATTAATTTCCAGAAGATATGGCTTTTAAATGAGTTTTGAAAATAAGGTTTATAAACAACAAAAACATAATTTCTTTGAAAAGCGTTGTTTAAAATCCTTTTATGTTTTGCCTTTTAATTCAAAGAATTTGTATTTTGTTTCTGAAACTAATATAATGTCTGATATTATATCCAATTATTGGTATATTTTTTGTTTGTCGTGTTTTTGCAAAATACATGAATCAGTTATGAGTCGCTTAACATAAATGTTTGGGTCATTGAATGTAATATTTGTTTATTGAGAAGACATTCGTATTTTATATAACTTATGATTAGTTTAACATAATATGTGTTTTGTTTTATATTAAGTATTGCATTGAATGTCACAACAAATATGAACTCCAATAATAGATTAGATGACCAAGTGGTCAGTAATATAACAGCAAGGACAATTTTCTAATTTCCTGTTGTAAAGGTCAAAATGCATGTTTATATTCAGTTTACTGGTTAACATTTAACCGGTGACCATTCAGATATATTTGATCAGGAAGTGTTGATGAAATAATGATTAAAAATAAGGATGGATAGTCTAATCTCCCTCCTGGCCATCATTGATGAGTAGAATGTGAAACCCATTGCGTGCTCTTATTTGGCTCTCAAAGACATTCATTCAAACTTGCATTGAATGCACGCAAAAATATTTTGTTTTATTTTTTTTCTCTCCTTTTCTTATGAAATATTGCACAAAAAGACTGAGACATGAGAACTGTCGACAAAATACTCAAAAGTATACCGTTTTTTGTCATTCAATCAAAACATCTGTTCATCTGTTCAGGTCTTGAAAAATAATTTATGTGTTTATAGTATTCAATGCAATAAACAAACTGATTGTCTGTTTGTTTGTTTGATATTTTGCTTCAGATTTGGGATTAGTTTTAATACACTTATTAATACAAATTGACAAAACATTAGATGAATACCAATCACACTCTCTATGCACTCAATATTGTTTGATATAATGAGAAAAAATGCCTTTAATTATAATTTTGTAAATATTTTTAATATCAAACACATATTTATTTGAATAACAAAAACAAAACAAATTTAATATTTTTAAAGTTCAGTAAATGATTGACGAAAATGACATGAAATGTCTGTTTGAATGAATGTGTTTCAGAATATTCTGTGAAAAATATTGTGAAATATATTTTAATTGAAAATTTCTGTCACTTTTATGCTTCAAAAAACAATATTAAAACATTCAAAAGGATTCAAATTTTGTCTAAAAATAACTATACTTTTGAAACAATTTGTTATATCGATAGACAAGACATTTGAAACTCTCTTAAAATGTATTTCAAAAATATTTTCATTTCCTGTTTTAGATCTGAAACAAAAATA
The DNA here is from genome assembly GCA_034687845.1 of Pantelozetes paolii. NCBI lineage: Eukaryota > Metazoa > Arthropoda > Arachnida > Sarcoptiformes > Oribellidae > Pantelozetes > Pantelozetes paolii. The sequence goes on along the minus strand of JAQGAT010000517.1, from coordinate 12,614 downwards.
CTTTTGAAATTGTATTTGAGTTTTGTCTCAAAAAAATTAAACAAAATTTATTGTCTCTTAAAATAATGATTCAAAGCTTTTAAAACTGAAGTTAATTGTGAAAAATGAGTGAAAATTTAATTTAAGTTTTTCTTATATAAAAACATTTACTTAAAAAATATAATTTATATAAAAGTCTGACAAATATCTCATTTAATCGTTGATTTAGTTTTAGATATCATTTAAATCAATGTTTGTCTCAAAATAATAAATAAATAAAAATAGGTTTTTGTATTCATTTTATTTATAAATCAATATTTAAATTAAAATTTTTTAAATCAAGTTTTTAAAACAAATATCATTCTGTAAAACATGAGACCAATCATATTCAAATGAGACGGTTAGTTTAAGCCTGCTTGCAATGTAATACTTTATGACAGTCTTGGAATAGGTTATATCATAGAAAGGGTTAAATAGTGAGGAAGGGGTAGAGAGGAAAGGCTGTGAGTCATTCCTTGGCGTCATTTTTACTTTTAAAATAAAATATATTTATATTTAAAAAGTTATTTAAAATTAAATTTTGTATTAATGGTTTCAATCACAGGTTGAATGATAACTCAATTATTGAAAATGTTTAAATTAAAGTTTGAATAATTAATGTCCTAGAATCAACATCTTTAAAATTATTATTATTATTATTATTGATAATCAATTTCAATAAACATTTCTATTAATATTTTTTGTCAGTATTTTTTGAATTATTAATTGTTTATCAAAACATTTGAATTAAATTATATCTATATTTTCAAATCCTTTAATCAATTTTGTCTCAAATTATTAATATTGAATATTAATATATTTGTAATCCAATTTAAAAACTCATAAAATACATGAATTTCATTATTGTTTTGTGTCTTTTTTAATAATAGGTTAAAAATATCCCCTTTTATTGTAAATAAAATCTAATTTTCTTTGAAATAATTATCTCTAAAACGATTCTGTGATGAAAACCATTCCCAGAATTTCGGTATTTCTTGAGAACAATAAAAAAACTGGAAAACAATTAAGAGTTAAAAATGAATAACATTTTCCGACAAAAGAGTTGTTAATCTTATAAAGGATTTCATAATAGCTATAATTTTAGACCAATTCATAGTAAAAGTGAAAAAAAATTATACCATATTTGGCATCAAATCTAAAGTAAATTATATGAAATTATTTTAAAGTTTTTCACAATATTTCTCAACCATTTTATACCAGAATGTAATTTAATAATACATTTGTTGGGCAATAAAAATACATTTTCAATGTATTGCACTCTTATCTCATGGATTAAACTGATAACAAAGAAACCATAAATTGAATTAAACATCAAAAACCGATTATAATATTTATCTGAACATAAATATAAGACAATTATTCATAATTTTAATCAAAATATAACAAACAGTTCATTGAATTTGTTTGTAATATAAAACGATATTATTTATATCCAAAGCCACAGAAAAAATGATAATAAATTAATTTTGTGTCAAAAAGTAAGACTCAATTGAATTCAATTAATTTAAAGTTAAACTTATGTTTACTTTAGGTTTCCTTTCATTCATTCATTAATCTGTTTTTTAACTTTATTAAGGAATCAAACAAAAGCCGAAATATATTTTGTTTTTTCTTATCCTTTTGTCAAAACAAAAATTAAATTAATTTATGTTCCCTCACATTGGAGAGAGAGAGAGAGAGAGAGAGAGAGAGAGAGAGAGAGAGAGAGAGAGAGAGAGAGCCATTGATGGCAACATTAGACTAATTAAAAACTACACATTTTTGATGAATTTTTTTGATCTCATTATCAAAAATGGCTTAAAATGTTTAACAATAGAGAAGTAATTATTCAAAAATCGTGACAAACATTAATATATTAGAGCTTAAGATCTGTTCTCTAATTACTTTTGCACTGAAGGGTACAAACATATGATTTAAACAAAAGTCAAATATGTTTTGGTTTTCAAAACTTTATATTGTTTTCAAATTTTAATATAATTTCTAATCGATTTGCGTTTTGGTTGGTCTGAGGCTAACATTTGATGAAACCTTAGCTCTGGGATACCATTGCGTGTATACAATGGATATACAAATTAATGTAATTTATATTATTTTTTGTTATTTAATTCAATAAAAATCTTTTGTTATCTATCAATGAATTAGTGGATTAAAACCAGAAACTGATTTATATATCAGTTATTTAATGAATTGTAACTAAAATTTAGTTTAATATTTGAGTCTTAATGTTAAAAATATTTAATTAAATATAGGAATTGAGACCCAAATCAATAAAAACATCAAACCTTGAGATCAAATATTGAATGACTTTTTTAACGGCAAATAATGTTTATATTTAGTTCATTGGATCTATTATTTGAGTTAAGTATGAAATGAAAACTTTATTGTTTTTATTTTCTAAGAAAACAAAAGACATTTGAAGCGAAAACAATCAAAAAATATTATTTGAACTCAACTTTTATTCAATTATTATTTTAACGATATGTCAGCCTTTGAGAAACCATTGGTTTAAATGATATCAAAATAATTTAGTTAAACAACACTTGAAATAATAAAAACTAACGACAAATACGGACTTTATTTTTCCTGAAATCGCACCCAAAAAAAAGACAATTATCTTAAGACGCGATTTGAGACAAAATATAAGTTTTTATATCCAATGCTATTAAAAAAACTTTTTCTCAACTTAAGAGTGATTTTGTAAAAATCAGTTTAAGTTTCAATTTTCATTAGATTTGATTTCAAACCTTTGATATAAATGGAGATTATTTTGAAAATAATTTTTTCCCGTCTCTGCTCTCAAAACTTCATTCAACTCTTTGTTCATTTATGTGAGCGCTGGTCTAATAGCCAGTTCCTCATCGTTGATGGTGAACAATAACGAGGATAAATGTTCACAACTGCTAAACAATCTTAATTTAATTATTACATATACAGTGAACTAAGCCATCAGCCATTCATCAGCCACTCCCAGTGCTGAGCACTTGGTTTAAAATAAACTATTTTATAGAGAAGACACTACAGATCTCTACACTCTGTCAGCCCTTTTCGTTTGATTTATTTGGCTTTGAGTTTAGATTAGATGTTGAGTTGAGTTAAAGTATTTTTCTAGTAATGAATATTTCATGTCAAACATGTCTATGACTTTCAACTGAAATGAATAAAACTTATATCAAAAATAGTGTTTAGATTTTGCTTTAGTTTTTCACTTAAATTAAAAATAGATAACACATCACAACATTACGACTAAAATCGGGTTTACATCAAAAGTATCTTAAAATCTAAAGTAAATGTCACTTAAAATTAAATCTGAGTTTATTTAAGCCATAAAATCATTTAAACTTTAAATCAAATGTGTTTTTTATTTCAAATATAATAATTGTTTGAAATTTATTTTTCAGATTAATCTGAATCGTAATTACAGTCACTGTTAGACATATTTAATTTTGTGCACACGTGTAGTGTAAATGGATATCTGGACAGGCATTTTCATCCAATCCATTCGATGTACTTCTACTTGTTGATTTTCATCAATGTTTGTGTCCTATCCTATGTTATAATTCCAGATGGAATTTCTATCATGATTTATCTCAAAGTGAAAGTGTGTTTCCTATGTGTCGGTGCTGGCACTCGACTGCCTTTACTTTTTCACAGATGATATGTAACTTTATTTTAATACCAGAGTCGGACTCAGACTTTATTTTTACTACACTATTGGGTAAATCAAGAAAAATGAGTCAAAAAGTAATGAATGGATGTTTATTTAGTCTTGTGCTAACCCACTTCAAAGCAAACACTAACTTTACTACCAGTGCTGGCACTGAATTGCCATAAAATTATTGTCTGATTTGCAAAACAGTAATCAAAAAAAGAGAATTAGTTTTTTCCCTTTGAATAACAAATCAAAAGGATTTGTAAGTAATTTTTGAGATAAGAAAGGAAAATTTGTTTTCACTTTTATTTTGATTAATATTTCTCCAGACATTAGATTAGATTTTGACAAATGAAGAAAAGGAAGAATTCAAATGAAAATGTCTCCGATTATAGTTAATTGAATAACTATTACAGTTATAAATGATTGTCTATAATGTCATTAATTCCTTGAATTTCAGCCCAAAATTGAATTCTTTGTCAAACTATAGGCGAGACTTGAAAATACGATTAAACAGATTATAATTAAAATCTCAAATGATTTATGTGTGAAATGTCATTCATCACAGAAAGCGATAACCATTTCATGTCATTTGAAACTATTAAACATTAATTGCATTTATATATCGTTTTTGTGAAAACATTGGGAAATAGTTTATAATTTATGACAAACTAATCATTTCTAATGATTTCAATTCAAACACTCATTTCTACTATTAATGGCTTCAAACTGTTGATCAAAACTTCATTTGAGCTCAGATTCAATTCAATAAGTGTTATCTTAGGTTTAAATTTGTTTTCTATGTTAATAATTGTAAGGTTTGACCCCTTTTTTAGTGCCAATGAATATATTCAGTGAATTGCAACATATATTCCTACCCTTAAACTGATTGACCACTTGTTGAGAGACAGATAACGTTTGCGAAATACGTTTGGAAATGGAGTCAAACAACACATATAATGATTAATTCATTCAAATAAAAAGACCTTATCTTTTGGGCCGAGAATTTGTGAATCAGTTTTGGATTGAAATCATTAAATGAATTATTCATTAAAATAACAAAACCCCTGAAAATCCTTCTCTAATGTGATTACATTTATCACTTTTGTTTATGACCAAAAGCACAGTCATACAGATGGCCATTGGTATAGCACCGGTCAATTAATATTGGTTACTGACTGGGGATATACAACACAAAGAGATTATGAAATTTTCGTTTCTTTTCATTAATGTATTCACGATTTTGTTCACTATTTTAATAAATGATAAAAGTATTGAATTGTTTTCATATCTATACAAAGGATTTTTATGTGAAAACTGCTGGAGATTTTAGTGGTGAAAGACTCCCTGGTCATCCCTGGTTGCCAACAGTTACCTGATATAATATATCTCACGTTTTTATGAAAGACATTATCATTTCTTTCTATAAATTCAGTAATAATAGCAGAGCTGTTGTGCTCTAAATAACGTTCACATAATTCTCTCTCATTTATCACTTTATTAACTCAATGTCTATGCAAAGCAAACATAACCCAAACTCCAGTCCTTTTCACTCAACATATCATTACTTTTATATAATTATAAGAATTTTTTGAAAATAAAACAAAAAAAGAGATTATTTTTTATTTATAACTCTTTTCACTCTTTAGAAGAAAAATATACAAAATTAAGAAAATCTTTATTCAATTCAAAACTGTTTTGAGTTTAATGTTAAAAAGATATGACTTTTTGAACGAAATATACAAAAAATAATTGAATTATTTTCTATTGATTTGCAAAACGTATTGAAAGTATTTATTTCAACATTCAATCAAATATTAATACAATTTCAATGTTTTCACTGATTTTCTGTTTGAAATGCAATTGTTTTGAATCAAAACCAATGCATGCATTCATCCACCCCTTGTGTCAAAGCCACTGAGTGGGCAGTTGTGCTATTGTTATACCAATTATTTTTCTGTTTATTTAATTGAATAAAAAACAAATCAAAAGAAAAAAACAATTTGTTTTGCATTTATTGCAAGAAAATAATTGAAAGCAAACACAGACTTATTGATTGTGAACACAAACACTGATAACAAATATGTTGTAAAATATTGAACTCAAAGTGTGTTTATCTTTCAGTAAATACACGAAACAAGTCGTCAATAAAACTGAAATAAATTTTTATTATTATTTTTAATAAATTTCAGACAAAAAAACAAATCGTTTTATTCAAGCATTCAATTGAGTTATTGATCCAAAGATTGGTCTCAATTGGTGTTTATATTCACTTTATTTCTAATTCTTTTATATCTTTGAATCACTTCTTCTTCTTCTTCTTCATTGTGTCTTACAATTTGTGTCTGGGAATCAAACTTTAGTGTTGTTTTCTCCGGATTCAAAGCGCACCCAAAGCCCAGTTGGCACACAATTGGCACACAATATAGACTCACAAAAAGCCAGAATCTCTTCATTCTTTGTCCGCCAATAATGTATTTAATTGAAAGAGTTATTCATCTTATTCTTTACGGTTCACTCGTTTTCAATGTCGGAATCGACCAATAAAATAGTGCACAGGGAGGCACAGGGTTAACACTAGAATAGTGACTCAAGTAATGCCATATTTGTTGGATTTGGTTTGTGTTAAATGTAGAGTAAATGACATTTTCAACCAAATATGTTAACTAACAATGTCTGACAAATATGATGAAAGTATTTCACTGAAACACTCTTGTATTGTATGTACCGGTGCTCTCAGTACTACAGATGAGAACAAATAATATTTATTCTCTTTTTCGTTACTAAAGTTTTTATAGATTTTCAAACTTTTATGACAAAAAAAAGGCAAAAAATGTTTTATAAGAAATAATTGAATGAATTTTGGATTTATTTCGGCTCTTATTGGAGTAAATGTCTTCATATCTAGAGATGTATTATATTTTATATACGATTTGACAAAACAAAAACAAAATTCAAGTCTTTGTTTCAACTCTAAAAAACTTATGCAATCAGATGACCGTAAAAATAAAAGTGTACATTAAAACTACCATTCCTTCCTTTAAATCTATTTTCTGGCACTTTTGGAGCTGTCGTTTTAGAGCACTGGGAGGACAGGGAGGGGGAGAGAGAGAAAGATGTTGAGTGAAAATGTATTTCTCTTTTTCACACAACAAGAAATATTTTTATGATGTTTATAAAGTATGAAATATTTTTATACGTGATTTCGACGCTTAGATTCTTATCCATTGTTTTAAACTTTTCAAAAGCAATGTTAGGGAAAGACAGCCAGAGATTAGTTGAGAAGCTTTGGCTCTTATCTAAAAAATATGACTTAAGATATGTCTGAGATTAAGGTTTTTGTTATTTTCATTTCTCTGTTTCAAAAACATTAAGCTTTTTATTTATTTTTCTTTAATTCAAACCAATATTTAATTAAAAATATTTCCTTTAAAACACAATATTTTGTTTATTTGTTAGAAGTCATTATCAAATCAAATTAAAATTCATCAAAACCTTTACTTTTGAATGTTTAATGCATTGAATAAATATTTGAAAGTATTTTTTGATACTTATTGTGAAATTAAGGGTGAAATTGGAAATTTTCTTCTTTAAAAATCCCCCTTTTATTCGGATATTGTTTTTTAGTAAAAATATATATAATCTATCCGTCCTTTGAATGGACAACAGCTTAGCTTAGATTTGTGACCAGTTTCTAGACTCTATTCACTGAAGAGAGGATGTGCTCATCGCTCAGGGCTTATATATTTTCATTGCCATAAGTTTTGTTCAGTGTTTTGATGATTTTCTTTTGGTATAAAATTGAAAATTGTTTTATTACTAAAAATATTGAACACATTTGCAATAAATGAACAAAAATATAAACTCAAACACTTTGTAAGAGTTTTTACAATACAGAGTACAGAGTATATACAAAGTTTAAAAACAAAATACTGATAAATATTTCAATTGTTTTGATTGTGAAATAAATTTTGTAAAACATTAAATTTAATATCAAATATGAATAATATTCAAAATGTTTTAAAAGTTTGATTTAATTATTAAATAATTTATTCAAACATTTTATTATAAATATTTATAATTCAGAGGAAAAATAATACCAAAAACTTAAACAAAAATTGTGTCAAAGAATTGAATTTATAAATGACTTGAAAGTAAATTAGTTAATGGATAACAATAATGAATGATCCGAACCCTTCTGTATATAATCTCTTTGCAAGTCTCGAGAGGAAAGCCAGAGTCTGACTATTTTTTTAGTTTTTATTTTGTGTTTATATAAAACTTATATTCATTTTAAATGCATTTTTCTGGAAAAGTCTTCAAAGTATTTGCGAAAAATATAACTTAAATATAAATTTAACATTTTTTTCTTCATTGAGAAAAATGAATGAACTTTTACTCCAATTTTATTCAAAAGAGAGAAGAAATTTAAAAGAATTTTCAATTAAATAGATTTCAAAATCTTTGAGAATATCTTGAAATATAAATAATATTTTCTTTGAACAATCAAATCATGATTTTATTCATAAATATTTTGATATATTTTTTCTTCTGCTCTGCTTTTGAGTCAATTTATTTGTTGTGTTTGGCATTAATAGCAATAATAAATCATTCATTCCTTCACTTTATTATTCATTATTTTTTTGAAATGAATTAATGGTTTAATAGTTTCTTTGAATAAAACTTTTGACAATTTTTCTCATAATTTTGTTATTTATTGGCAAATAATAGTAAAAATTCAATTCACATTTGATTTGCATTAATCGCTGAAATGAGTGAAATATCTTTTGAATACAAAGAAATGGTTTTCAAAATAATTTTTTTGCATTTAATTATATTTAAATTGAATTTTGATTTGAAATTTCGGAATATTTTAATCAATTAATTATATAAAACTTGAGATCAGATATAAAGAGAATGAAAAATGACTCAACTCTTTGGGGTTTACTATATTTGAAGACAAATCTGTAGAGAGATTACAATTTAATTTAATTTAACTGATTCTTGTGCTCTCTGTCTGAATGCCTGTCCTTAAACTCAATTGTGAAATACATTGCAAACAAAACTGATATATCGTTTCCTTAACTCAACTGAAATGAGAAATAAAGAGCAAAAAGTAGTGAAAGTTTTCTTATTTAACACAATATGTAGAGACATATCATAACTTAGTGTTTGAGTCAGTTATCCGTAAATCACGATAATTGGTATGCCTTGAGAACAGATATGTTTGGCCCCAACTCGTGATGACTTATCCCAAAAGTTAGTCACAAATGCGATACAAGTTTTACACTTTAATTACATGATTACAACTCAAAAAGGCTCACAATCTTATGGTTTCCTCTTATTTTCAACAGTTATATCACTACTCTTACCATTGCTTGACATTGACTGAAGAGTAAAGTTATGTCTTTGATAGTCGACTGAGGAAAGTATGAGCAATAAAACCCTGGATATATTGCTGTTTAATTAATTACTGAGTTTTAAACTACTGAATAAAATATTTATTTTTCTTGTGATAAATGAAATAAATATTTATTTCTGAATCAATTCTCATGTGTTTTAATATAAAACTAATTAATTTCAGAGATTATTGAATGAAAGGATGTCTTGAGAAATAGTGATCAGATTTGCAATTCACTCTATAGTACTCACTATTGGCTAATAAACTGTTATTTAAGAGAGAAATACGTCAGCGATAGTCGTGTAGTTGTGAAAATGTATTGCAATTGTATTGCATTTGTACTGAAATTAAGGTTTGAATCACTTTTGTTGTTATAGTGAACACAATTTATACAAAGACTTGTAATTAGACAATGATTACAACTATTGGTGTACTTTCTCTCTCACTAATAGACAAAAGCATATTCACAGTCAGACTTACTCGTTGTGAAACTCTGTCCACAAAAACCACAATTACTTGTAATTTATCATTCATTCAGTGATTCTTTCAGTTCTTTCTTTCATTAACTTTTATTTCACTCTATTTTTGTATACAATGAATAAGATTTAGGAAAACCTTTATATTTATTCACAACTTAATTAAATGTTGGCAAAAATTATTCCTTTTAATATACATAACATTAGTAACCTGGGATCATTTCGTTATTAATACATAAGTGATTGTTATTTATTCATGGGTATCTTAGTTTACAAATTATTTATATATCTATTAATAACTATAAAAAATAATTGTTTTATGTTTTAAAATGTTCAGATAAAGACCTAGAATTTTGATCCCAGATAGTCCTATTTAAAGTTTAGAGGATTTAATGTCTAATAAAATATTATATTTTCCTTGAGTTGTGTAAATCAAATGCTATTTCTCTTGAGGTTTAAAAAATTATTTTATTTTCATTGATCTCTGTTTTGAAGGTATTTTTTAAAACTATTTAATGTTTGAGTATTTTATCGCTATAGATTAATAGCAACTAATTATTTGTAATACAAATCCATAAAACAATATTCAATTCAATTAAAGGGTATTTCATGTAATGATTGATCAGTTATTTGAATAAATAATAAAAACGAAATGATTTTGTTTACAAGTAGTAAATGATTTGATTTCGTGACAAACACAACGATTACTTACTTTTACTTCAATGAAAATCAAATACCAAGGTGTTATCCCTCAATATATTAGACAACTTTTGGGTATATTTGGAAACAAAATATAATTTTATGTCTTTTAATCAAAATCTGATTTGTGTTACAAATCAGTGATTAAACGATATCTTGCATTGAATTCTAGTGAAGACTTTAATTAAGAAAAGTTGTCTCAACTGTTAAAATAAAAACTATTTGTAATGAAAAGCAAAAAACAAGTAAAGCATTGGATCATTGCGTGCATTAAACTTATGTGGAGTTAGACTAAAACTTAATTAACAAATAGTGAACTGAATTTGGGATTTATTTTTGGCACAAATCTCAATAAAAGTTGTATCAATAGAGAGCACCCAATAATACGGTTAATCAGGATTTCAGTGCAAATATGTTTTGTCACTAAAAAATAAATTTAAATAAAATAATTATCAGATATTTTGTAAAAGCTTTCATTAAATGTATGAATCAATTCATCAAAAGTTTTGTTTGAGATATAAATTTGATTTAATGACCAATTTTGGGCTCATTTTCAATACATTTTATCTTAAGGTTTATATAATATTAATATAATTTGAAAATTGTTTATTTGTTTTGCATTTTATTTGATTACAAATATAATTATATTATTAATAAATGAAATAAAAATAATCTTATCTAAGGTTAACTTGTAATCAGTTTAGTGTTGAAAGCAATTAACAAATTAATGCTTAAATGTCTTACCATTTATTGCTTGAGACGATGCGCTGGTAATACCGGCCAAACAATCGCCTTATCTTTATATTAAAACCAATAATCTTTTGAGTCAGTCGTCAATCAATTTAAAGTTTAATTGACTTTCGATCCAAACATAAGTTATTAAAAGACTAGGAGTGTTATACAGTAGAAGATTGACCAAGTTTAGTAATTATTTCTTTAAGGTTTATGAATAATATCCGCATTTCCTCACTTGCAAGGGGAAGGGGTGTTATTATTTTATTAATAACCACTAATTCTTAATTTTTCCAGAAAGAATTTGAATTCATTTTAGATCCTAGGGGATATTTTCAAATTACCCCTTCCCTTCCCTTTCCTCCCATCCCTTCCACATCCCTGTAAAAGACAATAAATTTTAGTTCTTTTAATGCGAAATACAATTAATAAAATCTGAGTCCAAATGACAACACTTTAATCTCTTTTCAAAGTTTTTTTAGTATTTTTGTCCACAAATGAAAACAAGAATATAATGAATGGATGGGATGTCCAACACATCCAAATGTGTTTGCGCTTATGAACTATCGGGTACTACCGGTGCTGGTCTTGCGGTAAAACTATTCAAATTAAAGTTCAATTTGAAAATCATTTAATTTTTATTAATCACTTCAGAGATTGTGTACCAAATTATTAAATAATTTGATTATAAGGAAAGATATTAATACTAATCCATAATCTAAAGGATCAGATATCATATCAGTCCTTATATTTATGTTTGAGTATTTGATTGCATGAAAGTCTGATGTATTGGTGAGCATTGAAGTCTGGCTCTCATCTCATATGTGATAACTTGTCATAAAGTGTTGAAACACGACATCATTTTGCTTCCGAGTCGTGATCTCTAACCAACAAATATCCGAACCATTAATTACTTACTGATTGTGTGTCCAAAGATGTAATAATCAAATCATTTTATTATCAGTAGATTAAACCCAATATAACGGTTCCCAAAATAGTTTAGTTATAGTTTAGTGCCATTCAGTTCAGACTATAAGTCTATTATTCGCTAAATCTCTTAACGTTTGATTGAATTTAAGACTAAATCTCATCTTTCAGTCTTCAAATGGTATACAAAACCAAATGAATGAAATCATCAGTCGTTGGGGTTTTTAGTGCTCTTTATAATTGAGTAATTGATTATCAATTTTTCCTGTAATTAACGTAAAGGCAATAATTTTATCATTATATATAACCAGGGTTACAACATATTGCTTTACTATTATAGTTTTTATGATATTTCATAATAGGTTTTGTCATTAATATATAAGTATTTAATTGAAATTTAATTAATTTTGTTTTGAATAATAATATTTAATTTTATGTGATGTTTAATAACAAAACTGTTTATTCAATGATAATTTAGTTTTAATAAATATTTTCACAATACATGAGATGAAAGGATATGTTATTAAATATAAATGCTTTCAATTGTATTGACATTTGTATTACATTTATCTTAATATTAGATCAAAATGTGATTATAAGCCCAAAATTGGTGAATCGTCCCAATGTTTGCCATACAATAGGGAATGATTGGGACAGTAGATGGCATTCTTTATTGCATAGTCTGTGTGTA
>JAQGAT010000516.1:0-29330 GCA_034687845.1 Pantelozetes paolii | reverse complement strand
GAGAGAGAGAGAGAGAGAGAGGAGAGTATAGGTAAACAGAAATGTTGTTCCGATATTAATTCACTTCAGATATAAATTTGATCAAAATATTCAGTGAAATCCAAAATATATATAAAAGATTCAGTATTTTTCCAAACCATTGAAACCATCGACAGGTGCCTAAAGGAAATGCTTTTATTTTCGCTCTCCAAAAGCATTTTAGTGTTTAATCTTCGTCTGCATGGCCTGTTTGCACCTTTCACATTTTCTGATCGATTTTGTGCATATATTTTTAATAAATGTTTACTATTAATAAAAAAATAGCAGAAAAGGAGGAAAGGATATAAAATTTAGATTTTATTTAAAACTATTAGAATTTGTTTATTTCTATTCAAAACTTACATTTTGTGCTCTTTTCCGATCCCTGGGCTCTCTTTCTATGCTTTTGGTGTGAATTGCTTTTAAAATTCAATTTTCATATCATTTCTTAATTTTCATTGAATCGTGTATTAAGTGAACAAATCTTTCATTTTTAAAAATCTTTATAAATATTTAAACATTTTTTATAATTAAAGGCTTAGAACTGCTTACACGTCACGGCTGGGCGTCTGCCTATACCATGGAAGCAGTGATAATGCAATTATGTGCAAGTTTTGTGAAAGGTCAGGCGAGGATCAAACGTACAAAAGGCAATGGAAAGGAATTTAGCAAAAAATTAGCGGAAGCTTCGTTCAGGTATTCAAAACACTTTCAATCTATAATAGACTGTAATTCTGTTCTTTATATTAAATTTAAATAACCAAGGTCTTATTGATCTTATAAGCTTTATATTCAAGTGTTTATAAGACGATTATTATTGAATATTTAGGAAAATCATTACATATTCTGTTGATATCAAACCATATCAATAGTTTGTCAGATTATTGCAGATATCAGTTATCTAGGACAATCTACAGACACCTTGGGTTTCAATGAATTTTGTTTTCAAAACTTAAATCTCTTATAATTTGTTGAATGAGAACTGAAATTAAAATATTCTTTTGTTTTCAATAAAAATGAGAAAATCTTTTAATCACTGTTTATGTAATCCATTGCTCAGTAATGAAGCAAATAATGACATTTCAAATCCAAAAGTTGATTAAAATTTAATTCAAAAAAAATGTTTTTCATTTTCAAAAATCAATAACAGTTTCACTTGTTTTGCACGAAATTAAAGGTTAGGAATGATATCAAAGTATTTAATGTTTTCTTCAAAATTCAAATTATTATAAAAAGTTTTGATTTATGTTTGAAATTAAAAAATTGATAAAAAATCAATATTTTATTTAAAAATAGACTCAAAATCTCATTAATTAATGAATAAATTCGTAAATCATTTCTGAATTTCAAACACTATATGAAAAGCAATCGATTCTTTGAGTTTATATTAAGAATCGTTTTATACGTGATTTCAGTTCATATAATGAATACAATAATTGTGTTTTAGGTTATAATTGAATCAAAAGGAAAGGTTTTTTAAGCGGAACTGTTTGTCTGAATTGAATACCAGAGGATTAGTTCACAATTAGTTGTTTGGTCCGTGTTTTTGATGCTTCACTGATAAGAAATTTAGTGAATAGAGTGAGTGTTAGTCAGCGTTAGTGAAGACCTACTGTTAGTTAATTAGTTTCTTCAATGAAATACTATTCAATACTTTATTCAGTTTTTATAGGATTTCACGAATTCAAGCATTTCTTGCGTTCAATCGATTGTATGCTTAAAATGAGAGGAGAATTAAATAAATGCAAAATAAATAAAAAGATTTTCTGATATTATAGTCAATGAAATGATATATAAATTCATTCATTTGATTCAGTGTTCAAATTGAGTAAACATTTGACAAAATACAGTGAAATCTGAAATTCAATAGAAATACTAAAACCTATTATAATATAACTAAAAGCAAACAAATGACAAAATAAGTGGAAATAAATACAAAACTATTCTTTAAATTCTGTTAATTCTGGAAATAGGAATGTAATCAAAATACATGACCGGCACGGGTGGGTGAGTGACGCTTAGATAGTAAGTAATTAACAAACAATTATTGAACACTTTTCAAGCTTTTCTCTTATGTTTAGGTCATCTCAACGATTATGAAAGGATGACTTCATTTCTGGTAAATATTAATACAATTCCTAGTATTTGACTGAAATTTGACTGATTGTCACAAATAGGAGAACACTATTGAAGTGAAAGCTTTGATCTTTAGATATACTGTTAGTTAGTTAACAACTATTTTGATTGACAGGTCTTATGTTTCATGTCTTTTCTGATTATCCTTTCTTATTTCCGTTAAGAGGATTGACTTCATTAGGGGTTATAAGTTATAACAAATAATTTATTTGAAAAAATATTTTATTGATAAAAATCAATGAAATGTTACTCAGGATCGATAAGAACGTAAGATAACTTCAATAAGTTGTAGCTAAAGTGATCTAGTCTATTTCAATCAATAAGAAATCATTAGTAATTGTGTAGATTTTTCTTCAAAGGGGTATCAATTGTGATGCAAAGGGTGTGTCACAGAATCAATCAGTTTCAGTGGACTTTCTATTTTTAGACTTAGATATCAATACATAATATATTATTTGAAAATTTGATTAAATATTGTATTTTTCTTAAACAAAACTATTGTTTCACTTTTCAGATCAAAATTTGTTTTAATAATATATGAAAAATAATGAAAGGACTGAACGATAGGATTGAAATACAGATTAAACATAAAGTTTTGGTCTTTTATTTGAAATTGTTTTATAAATTCCAAGATTAGAGACATTTTAAAAGTATTTTTGGTTTTATTTTGAAAATTCCAATCATTTGTAACAAAAAGTGGAAAATATTTCTTATAATGATTTTGCGCTAAACATCTGTTCATCGAATCAATAATGCATTGGTTTTTGTCATCGATTTTAACATTAGTTTTATGAGAAAAAACACAAAAACTATTAATCGGTTGTGAGTTTTGAAAATTATTTATTAATTTTTAAAACATTTATTATTAACTTCTTTTATGAGAAAAGCTTTTAAACAGAACTTAACGGCAAATAATTGCAAAAAATATTTTGTATTGAAATCTCTATATATTTATCTGTTTTTCCATAAGTTCTCTCTTTTCTCATTCAAATTCAGTCTCAATATTGCGATCAATACTTCAATACTTAGACTTTTTAAACATATATTTAGAGTAAAAATAATGAAAAAAGTTTTCAAATTCCATATTATTTTTCATTTTTAAAGTAAAGTAGATATTAATCAGAGATTTAAGCATTTGTTTTGTAACTTAAAACTTGTGTTCAAAACATATTTTCAAATAAACTTTAATTAAATACAAATTAATCGGAGAATTGTTACCCTTTTCTGGAAATACCAATTGAGTGCTCAACACTTCAAAAGCAAAACATCGAAAGAATTGACGGAAATTAGAGCCAAAACTCTTGTCCTCTGATTGTCTTAGAGTTGTATAAAATTTTTAACAAAATATTGTATTTATATATGTTTTGCGAAAATATATATTAAATAAAATGCTTTTTGCGTTCAAACGTTCAAATCATCTCTTCTTTCAATGAAACTACTTTTCAATCAATGATTTTCAGCAAAAAATAATTCAAATTTTAATAATTCATTAAAAAAATAGATAAAAGAAATGATTAAATGTTTTTGTAATAAGTTTTAAGCGTTTTCTTCAAAATTGAGTTCAAATTTAATAATCAATTGAAGAAAAAGTGAAATTGAATTGAATTTTAATGTTTTATATAACAATAAAAAACTTTTTATAAAATACTTATATTTTTTGTAAAGATTTGTAACAAAAAACAAATAACTTATAAAATGCTTAAAAACCTATTAAACCGTAAAAAACATTGAATTTTTGAAAATGACTTTAAATTGAATACAAATTTAATGAAAATATAAATTAAAGGAAATGTTATTTCGTTTTCTTCTCTTCAGCCGATTCTCCGAACTCATTCACCCGAGTCTTATCGACCGGATATAGCCTTAAATACAAACAATTTGTTATGTTTTTTGTTAACTTTAATAATTAAACGATTATTGCATACCAGCGCTGATAGAGGTATATAATGAACACAATGTCGTCCCGAAAGGCTGCGACTCTATGTGCGGTCGGAATCGATGTAATGAGAAATGCAAACAAATCGTCGATAAATGTATTGAAGGCCTTATACATGAAGGCTCTGAAAGGCAGGTGCGCTACAGATTTCAGTTTGTAATTAATGAACAGTTGGGGTAACATAAAGAGAAACCCAAAAGCATAGACACCATTGGCTGCGCTTTGAATGAGCTTTAAATTAATTGAAAATATATTTTATAATTGGATTAAAATATTACAACTGTTAGGGAACAGGAACTGAAGTACTAACCCATGAATACCATGACTTGTGTTGTGTATAAAGCACTGAATATATGGCGCCTCCGATGACAAGAGGTGTCAAAACATAGATCGATAAGTACTTCATAAAAGTCGAGTCATAAGAATCGGTTGTCTTTTCGGCTTCGGTTCGGCTTTTGAAGGAAAGTCGCATTCCTTTGATCTCCACTTTTAAAGCTTTCTTTAGTTTCCAAAACTCAATAATAGTTCCGATGGCCGACGGAATCAATACTAAATATGATGTCTTTGAGTCCATTAGATATAAAGTTATCACAAACTGTGAAACACAACGCCAGAGAAGGGTTGAGAACGACAGCCCTTCCATAGTCTTACGTGACCTCCAGAATTGGATGTCATTCTTAAAGGCCAGGAAATCAAACAAAACCTGATTTGAAAGAGAAATATATGAATAAAAATAAAGTTAACATAAAAACCGATAAATACGTGAAAACTTGTGATAAAAACAGTTAAAAGCAATAAATATATGTTTGTGTCGAAGAATATGGACTTCACGTCATCGGTGTCCGAATCAGTGAAACCTATTTTGTGCATAGATTTGAGTGAGTGTTCAATGATTAACATAAACCGCAGTTTTCCGATAGACGTCGGCTCATACACTACTTCCAGGGGAAGCACAGGATTGGTGTCATTCACGGGCTGTCAACACATTAAAAACAATTTGAAATTTAGACCAATTTTGTGGTAATTTTGAAACAGAGATAACAGACCCACAAGTCTTTGACCCGTTGTCTCACTTCACTCATATAAACGATTGGCAAATATTCAGTCTTTTCTGAGAGTCTATTGAAAATGAAATAAATTTTGAATCAATTGAGACATAAAATAATCAATACTTCAAAAGCGGTGCGATTTCTCCCGGAAGTGCTTTACGTGAGAGGGAAAGGGGTTCTGATATTATGTTTAAATGAATCTTTGGTTTCCAATGAGTGATCGGACGTTCACGTGATTTCCTACTCTTCGAGGATTTGTCCTCTGATTGTCTGTTCAGCAAATTAAAGGCTTTGTCGGCTTTTATTGCATATTTGGTGAGAGGTGTGGTCGCCATTGAAGTACTTCTGTGTAAAATCACTTCTCTATTCAATTCCTTATAGTTTTTAAGTGATGTCAACACTGCGTGCAAATACAGAGACCCGTTCCTCAGTGTCGGCGCCGGTAATCGCACAGAGAGTGACCTTTTAGTCAAATAATTCAATTAAAAGCCGATAAAAATATTTTCCGATAATTTTAATACAGTTTTTGGTCTTCAATGAGTAAAAAGCGATCGTTTGTGTGGACACAGTCTAACGGTTTGGCCAACGGGTGCTCATCGGTTGAGACACAAAGATATAACTAAACATTGAATGAAATGACTGTCAAAACAATTGGCAGACAATTGAGTGACTCTTACGGCGAAAATGTCTTTTGTAGTGAACGACGGATTGAGACATAAGTCGGTCTTTGGATCACATTCTTCGGGATTATATAACTTATAGATTGTATGCATTGAATGCAAAATATAAGCTATTATTCAAACAATTGATTAATAATTGGGTTAAAAGTGAGTCAAACGATAAATACCTGTAAATAAAAGACTGACTATTAGTGTAAACGACGGAAACATTTCGGCGAATAATTGAATCAACTTTTGGCCAAAACTTGTGTTTATTTGTCGACTAATTGAGTGTTAATTACAATTGAATTAACGCTAAATGTGTTCACATTTGACGTCAGTCTTCACTAAAACTCAATATTTGTGTTAATATTAACTGAAAAATGATTTTTAGTTTTATTTAAAATATAATTAAATGTTGTTTTGAAAGCAAAAAAGTATTGAAAGACTCAAACACTCAAACATTTTATCACTTTTTTAATCAGACTTTGGTTTTGATGTGAAATGAAGTGCTTTTCAGAGATTAGACAACAAATAATGCTTTCATTTATTAAACCCTTATTTGAATTGAATGTGAATTTAAACCCAAATAACAAACAATTGTCACAAAAATCACAACATTTTTGATGAAAACTATTTTTTATTTACTTTTCATTTGAAATCATTTTTCGCATCAAATGAACGCATATTTCAAATGCTTTTCATTTAATAATTATTTGTTTTTTCAATAAAATGCCGAAAATTGGTCACAAATTGAGTGCTAAGAAGAAGAAGACAACTGTTGTGGACATAAGAAGATTTGGAAACGCTATACAAATGGTTAACACCAGAGACGAGGCTTTTGCAGCCATGTGTTGGTCCGTCAGTTCATTTGACACCCAGTCCTCTACCAGTGGTTCACAACACAACTCAAAGACCAGTGAATCGAGTTCTGGTCACTCGAAGACTATCACTAAACAGAGATCCAGTGATTCATTGAATGGTAGGAAACAATCGCCGATTAAACGGAAGACTTCGGCCAAACCTATGAGTCGTTTTGTAACCCAATTAACCGAAAACATTGAATCAAATGATAATAATTGTAATAATGGACACGATTTGACTGTCGATGAAACGGCTGTCCTCTTCTCAGACACCAGTTCCCCAATGAAAGCCCCGTTGACTCCAATTATTATCAATTCTTCACAAATGAGTTCACAAACTGAGACACGAATTGAAAGCAAAGAATCGTTTAATAAATTAATTCACAAATCATTTGTCAATTGTTTCGACGAATCCATCGATAGATTGAAGAAAACTATAAATAGTTCACAAATTGTTGACAAAAAAGTTGATAATTGTCTACAAATGCAAGCATTGAATGCAATTAAGGCTTTGAAACAATCGAGACTTGAGTTCAATCAAAGACATATCAATCCAATGAAAGATAAGATCAATCCTTTGGTTTTGAAAACATTGAAAATTGAAACCCTTTTTGGCATTTCATACTTCACTTCAATCGCAACCGAAGACCAAAGCAATGAATTCCCGGAAAACTCTTCCGTAATATTGATTTTGAATCAAAAACTCATTGAAGGCTTGGATCTGAGCTTTGATTACATAATAAGAGTGTTTCCCAAATGGACTCGACTTGTGATCCAAAACCAAATATATATCACAAATGTATTTAACGTTGAGTTCAGTAAAAGCTCTGAACCAAAGACTCAGACATCGGATGAAGACTCCGATTATGTGGTTGTATGGCAACCCGACAGGCCGTGAGAGGAGAGACATATTGATTCAAATGTTGACTATTTTTGTTAAACAAATAATTCTTATATTTTAAACATATTTTGAATTCATTTCAAACTTTTTTATATAAAAAACATTTCAAATAATTTAAAATTCATTTTCACTTCAATTCTTGCAATAAATTAATGCTTTACTTAAAGACAGATATTCAGCTCTACCTGTCATTACATTTCTAGAGATACTGTACCCCTGATCTGCTCTTCAAATGTAAATCAATGAATAAAACTTTGATTTAATTACTTTTTTATTATAATAATTGACTTAAAGTTTACATACATTTCAAAAAGGATTAAAACGTTTGTTTAAAAAAAACTAAAAATATTGTAAACAAACAAATGTTTTGATAATAAATTGGTCTTTAATTCAATTAAATAAAAGATTAATAAAAACTAAAAAATGTTTGAATGAATTGATATCTAATTGAGTGTCAAATAAGAGGCACAGAAACACATTTCCACACAAAATGTTTACTAAACTCTAAATCATTGAATCATTGAATCATTTTTCCTAATAATAGATAACATTTAAGAATTCGTTCAAATTTTTACATTGTTTTGAACGCCAGTCGAGTGCCTCTGATGTCACTAAAACTCATTGATGTAACCATCGATTAGACCCAGAGTTGGATCTATAGTGGATCTAATGGATGGTTAACTGAGTTGATAACCCATTTTAGGCACTTTTAGGCATCGATTTACCGAAGATTTTATTTACAAGTAATTAATCAAATGTTCAGTAAATTAGTTACCAATCAATCGATTAGAGGAAGAAATGGCAAAAAAACTGATGAAAATATTTTTTGCTCAAAAAATTTGATAAAAATTGATTGAAATTAATATATCTTTTGAGTGAATAATATAAGTGTTTGTAATGTTATGTAAATATGTTTTACTTTACAATGAATTACTCGTATGACTAGTGTTGCCAACAATTAAGACAATATATGGCAGTTTTAAATACTGGTTGTCTTTGTCTTCACTTGCATTCAAACCATTAATATATTTCATTAAACATTCATTAAATTGAAAATCAATTCAATTATAAAGTCATCGATTGATAGATATATAAGAAGTTATAAAAAGAGCTAAAAGTTATACAAAATGAACAATAATTTGATTAATTGTTACATTGAATGACATTTAATGACATGTTTTGCAGTAAAAAGCTGTCATTTAATACACAATTGTTTCTTAAATAGGTTTTAATAAATGTTTTCACGATTTGAAACACTTTTCAATTGAAAAGCATTTTATGTCAAATCAAAGAAATATCACAAAAAGTAAAGACAAAAATAAACTTAAATTGAAATTTAAACAAAAGTATTGAAAATGAATCACAGATTAAGAGATAATAATAAAAATGTGAATTAATTTGAATAAAATTTACAATAAATTGAAAGAAATTATTAGAAATTATAGTAAAAATAATTAATTACTGGAAATGTCTTTAATATTTAATATTATTTCAAATAAATAGTGGATTAGTTGGCACTCAAACAAGAGTTGATGTCTTGTTGTAAACTCAATGCAACAAAAGCTGCCAAAAGTTAATTAAATTATTAAATAATTAATTGAATTAAACATTGATTTCAATGGAATGTCAAGTATTTCGTCACTCAATGGGTCTTAAAATACTTAAAATTATTGATTGAGTGATAAAATGGCAGTTTTTGGGCCCAATTGTCTGTTTGTAACAAATAATTGTATAAATTATTGTAAAAAAGCTGTCGTTAACTAAAAATACAATTATTATTACCGTTTTGACCGCAATATCACTAAAAGTATTGAATAATTAGTTTCACTAAATATAGTAATAATTTATAAGAAATGATAAATTGATGGCAAAAGTGATTGAAGTGTTGAGCAGTTGTTAGACCTTTACTTATAGTCAGTGAACAATGTTTATAAGCACTGGACATCATATAAGCCTTAAGTGATTAGCCGTCAGACCATTGAAGACGAATTAAGAGCAATAAGATTAACATTAAATAAAAGGACGGCTTTTAGTGTCCGTTGGGTTTTGTGGTCGAGTGGTCTCGAAGTCTAAACAGTGTTTCGTATATTATATTCAATATTACAACTGATTTTGATTTTCCGATCAAACCTTGGATCGAATTATTGCAGAATTTTTTCCTAAAATTATATAAAGTTTTGCTAAAAAAACATTAAATCGTTTGCTTTGAGACAAACATAAGAAAGGATTGAGTGATGACTGAATCGGTCGGACATTTAAATACAGATTTATATACAATAAATGTTCACTTTTTCTTGAGATCTGAATAACATTTGGCTTTATATGGAAGAGAAAGAGAGGACAGACAGACATGTCTTCACTCGTCCTCACTCTCTCCCTGTCCATACATTGTCGCTAAGTTCTGGAATCTCGGACCCCATCTGTTGAGGTAATCGAAGTCTTGTTCGTTATCATCCATTCCCGACGCCAACGAACTTAAGGAACCGGCAGTACTTCCACAGCCCTCATAGGCATAGTTGCGGAGGTCGTCAAACGGAGGAGCGTTCGGATCGGTATCGGCTTTGTCTAAGTTATCACGGATTAGATCCCCGACGTCTCGGTTGGGATCAACTGAAACACAAACAAATCAAACAATTGTCTCAATAATGGTATTCAACAGCACATACACTGTCGCTGACGCATGTCTTTTATAATTCCGGGCTTGTCTTTACCCACGAGAGCACCGGTAGGGTCTATAGGAATACGAAGAGGAGTGATATCATAGGCATTCATGTCGTCCTCTCCGCCCCCTTCGTCGTCATAACTGATAATGTTTTCCCTGACGTCGTCGTCGACATCATTACCGAACTTCTGGTGCGGTCTTCGGCTCCGAGTGTAGGCAACGATCACCAGAACAAGAACTAAATGACAATCCAATCATAGGTTATATAAAACTCATAACAAGTCATCGAAACCTCGAATGCATTGAATATTTGACTTAAGATTTGATGAAATAATTAATGAATTCTTACTTAAATAGAAAACTAAACACAAGATAATGACTGCCAGAGCGTCACCGCCTAACCCAATGGTGGCACTACTGTGCCGTATGTTCGGCCCCTCATCACAGCTACAGTTGTCACATCTAAACCCATCGAGAGGACAATCACACCAATAACCGCCTCCACTCTCAACGTTGAAACAACGGCCACCCCTTCCGCACGGCTGCCAATCGCACTCATTCTTGTCTTCACAGCCGAGTCTATTGGCCGTCATTTGGAGTCCCGTCGGACAACTGGATATTGATTGCAATTTACAAAACTATTCTCACCTTTAGCTCAGTTATTGTGTTAATGTTTAGTCAAACCCTTAACCCTTTAAGCGTAAGTCAGAAATACATGCATTCGAGTGAACCGAAAGAGAGGAAAGGTATGCAATACTCACTCATGATATTGACCAGGCATATAATTATCATCATAAGCGCGGCATTACTTAATTGTAATTCTTTCTCAATTTTCTGTGCGTTACAGAACTCTCCGGAGAAGTTTTCCGGACACATACAGCTAAACCCGTTCCCACTTCCGTAGTTCATACATGAGCCACCGTTTTGGCACGGGTTGGTTGGCTCGCACTCATTCATGTCAGTACAGTTTTTACCGTCATTAGTGCCGGTAAACCCGTGCGGACATCTGGTTAGTAAAGGAAAGGAAGTAAACCGTAAACCGAAAGCCAAAAGATATTAAGTATTGAATTCATGCACTCAGAGTACAGCGCAGTTAGCCTGCAGTTAATGGTTAGTAATGTTGTCTATCAGTCCTCTACTTACTTGCACTCGTGAATCATCCAAAGGTCAATGCATTCAAACGGATGATTGCAATGAATGCCGTCACAGGGATTACTAGAGGGACAGCCGTTTATAAGGTTCCGCCACTCAACGACCGCCGCGTTTTCGGACCCGTTTTCCATCGGAAGATATCTTTGCTCCAGACGTATGTCATTCATACAACCTGTCCATCAATTTATGATTAGATTAGAATTGAAAAACAACTTAAATATCAATACCTTCTTGAAAGTCATTGTCCACAACCGTAACTCCCGGCCCAACGTATTGGACGTCTCCGCCGGCGATCACATTCTGCTTCTCTACGGGTAAGAGTTGATGCAAACCCTCGTAATCAATGATCTCATTATATCTTCGACCACTTCCGCCGTCCAATGATATGGAAGCAGTGCTACCGAAGCGCTGGACGTGAACGGTATGCCACTGGCCATCACTGACGAAGACATTCGGTAACCACAACTCCTTTTCGTCCGAAGACTTCAAATTATTTAAATTGAATTTTAATCTCAATTTCTTGTCCTTTATTTCGAGAACACAGTATTCGCGGCCGTGTTTTGAGGCCACACGGAATAGTTCTCCGTGTTTTTGTCGGGTGCGGAACATAAGCTGTACGTCAGTCTTGTATGAGTCGGGTTCAAAGGAAAGGGCATATTTAATATAACTGCTTTGTTGAAACATCTTTGACTGCGTCTCTTTGTCACACCGGGCGCCCCACCACCCGGAGTCACACAAACAACGCGCAGAGTTGTAAGTACCCAAACACTGACCATGTTGACACTTCCGGGTGATTGAGTTGGCTTGACATTGGTCATCAGAGGCCTGACATCCTGGTTGACTGTTGTCAGAACTGCCGGGTGCGCCCAAGTCGTACATAACGCTGTTGTGAATCAGGTTTTTAATACAACCGTTGAAACCCTGCTTTAAGGGCAGATCAATGGCCTTATGGAGGACACCCCCGACCTGTAGCGGGGAATTCACGTTCAGGTACTCATTGAAGCCCGCGATTCGAGTGATGTTCTCACAGCGCGACCGATCGATCTTCGGTGGATCCGTTTCATCCACAAGAGTGCCCACACAGTTGTCAACCATAAGACGTGCCGTTTCTTTGGTCCAGAATATGTCAATTCGATGCCAATCCCCGTCGTGTAGATCTCCAGAGGGATTGACAGTGAGTACGGCTGTTCCCGACCCGAAGTCAATCAAAAGCCGAGGTTTTCCTAACAATAATTCGAGTGAAATAAAGTCCTTCACGGGTTTTGTTCCGATCACTGGCTCAACGATCGGCCCGTTATAAAAGATTAAACCACTGGGGGTTCGGGTCATAAATTCCAGACTCAGATGCGATTCCTGGCACTGTTGTAGGGGTGGAAACCACGCCCAACCGTTCCCATTGAAGGAACGAACAGGCATTTGACACTGAGGTCCGGTATAGCCGTCCGGACATTTGCAGAGAACACCGACAGAAGAGTCAGAACATCGGCCGCCGTTAAGACAAGGGGCGGGTATTTTGCGACAGGTCTCCACTTCTGTGAAGTCACGCGCACCGCACACGCACTTCGGTTTGACACCAACGTTGACGCCGACAAAAGAGGTTCGGTTGGCGTTCACTACAAAGGGCTGAGGGTTTACCTCCAATACATTAGTACAACTGCCCTCGCAATTGACGTTTTCGAACAGACATTCATCGATTCCGACTAATGTTATGTTGAGTCCGACCTCGTGTTCAATCACTCTTCGGTTCAAACTGACGGCGCCGTCCAAAAAGATAGCCTTCATATACGGTGAGCCATGAGCTGCGAACCTGATGTCTGTGATGGGAGGCCTTTCCTGTTTGGTAATGACACTAAACACATCCAGATTCATTTCCTCCACTTTGAGAACCCGAGCCAAAACATTTTTGAAGCGGTCATACATTGAAAGCCGTTGTTTCTGTTCCTGATAATTCCAAACTCTTATAAAGTCTTCGGCGGTTATACCCGACACCCGAATAGATCCCGAGTTATAGATAGCCTCTTCGGGTATTTCTTTGACAATGACCGTCACATTTGCGGGAACTTCTTGCGTGTGTTTTCGGTCGTAAACATTGAATTTGAGGACAAACTCTCCGTTCGTTATATTTTTCTGTTTATAATTGAAATCAAAATAAATTAAAAGAAATTCAAATAATAGTAAACAAAATGCAAACCATTGTAATCATCCCGTCCTCAGAGTTCAGCTCAAACAAGGGATGGGCGGTATTTCCCTCCCAGAAGAATGTCTTGTCCGGCAGATCCCAGTCATCCAAGTCCTCGACGTGAACTCTACCGATCTGTGTGGGCGGTGACTGTCCCTTATAGTTGTATACGAATATATGTTTGCTACCTGGGTGCATACGGTTGTCGTTGATGTCACCTATAATTACAGTCAAAGTACTCGTTCCAGTCATCGATGGATAGCCACTGTCTTTGATAATAATGGGCACCAAATACTCCTTTTGTGTCTCTCTATCGAACTTCTCTTTGCTTTGAACGATTGCCATACCGTCCCCATTGGCGCCCTTAGGGTCGTGCTGTACATCAAAGAACTTGCGGATCAAATCGGGAGCGTTTGGATCCATTCTGAAGGTAAACGGCGGACCATTTCCTTTAGACCTGTCGTCGTCATCCGTGGCTAATATTTCTTCAACTTTTCCGGGACTGTTGTGTTCAGTGATAACAGGTCTGTAGTCTTTCAGAAAACGCGGTGCGTTGTCGTTGATATCCCCGACCACTACAGTTAATGTTGCGGTTGCAGTACGAGGAGGAACCCCGTCATCAACGGCCAGAATCTTCACCTGATGTCTGGGCGTCTCTTCCCTGTCCAGCATTCGTTGAATCTTTACGACACCGTTTTGGTCAATACTAAACTGCCGGCGCTTATCAGACGATCTATCGATTTGGTAACTGACTCTAGACTTCCCGCCCTGATCTGCATCAGTGGCCAGGAATGTCGCTAAACTCGTGTCTTCCTTAGAGTCTTCGAGAACAGTCACTTCAATGTTTGGTTTCTCGAACTCAGGTTTGTTGTCATTAATGTCACGCAATCTTCAGATCAAAACAATTCATTAATATTTGTCTTCAGATCAAAACAATAGATCCATACCTGACGTTGACCTTTGCGTAGTCCACGTGATACGCATCCATCGATTCTCCGCCGTTATCGCTGACCGAAATGGTTATATTGAAACCAAATCTCTGCTGCAAATCCTCGTAATCTAAAGGTTTGGCCACTTTTAGAGAACCAGTTCCGTCTGAATTGGTGACCATGGTGAACTTGTCTGCACCGAAGGCATTGTCTATTACTTTATAACTGAATCGATTGGTTTCGAGAAGATCCCCGTCATTGACAGACACGACAAGAATAGGTACTTCTGGCAGTCCGTCCCCTTCAGTCTCGTCCACTTCAACGAACCAATCCTTTTTCGTGAACTCCGGCGGCATATCATTGATATCTTTTATTTTGATGGTTGCGGTTCCCGTGCCCTTAAGGCCCCCGCCGTCCATCGCAACCACTTTTATAGTGTATTCGGGATTCGTCTCCCGATCTAAACAACAAACGGCTGTCGATATAACCCCGGTTTCCTCATCGATAGTGAATATCAGTTCTCCGTTTTCGTTGACCTGATTTTGTTCAATAGAGTACTTGAGCTTTGCGTGCATTCCTTCGCTCGGGTCATCATAATCAGTGGCCGTCATCGTCATGACAGTCATACCCGCCGTTCCGTTTTCGGTTACATTTCCCGTATATATTGAATAGGGAAAGAACGGCGCGTTATCGTTGATGTCCTTCAAATTGACTAAAACGTCTGCATAACCCACCAAACCATTGCCGCCCTCGTCCTCAGCGAATACAGTGAATCGCCATTGGGAACGACCGGTCGGTAAATCGCGGTCGAGTGGTCGCAAGACATAGATCTCGCCGGTAGTGGTATTTATGGCAAACTTACTGTTTGTCGGGTCGTCGTCATCGATACCCTGACCTGTAAGGAAGTAAACAATCTGTTGCGGACGGTCTCGATCGCCGTCTGTTGCGGTCACCTATGAGTGCAGTAATAGTGTTAACACAAGTGGTTATAAAATTTAGACTAAAATAAGACACTAAACACTGAAATGGAAACCATTTTTGTGCAAAAGTAATGAAAATATAGTCAAAAGTGAAACAAATAATTGAATTAAGAGTTAAAGCAATGAAATGTTAATGTCTTTTGTGAATGACATTTGATTTGAGGGTTAAGTCATCAGTGGTTTTGGTTTTATGGGACAAACAATACCTTAAGAATGCCTTTCGGGAGACCCACTGAGTCTTCTTCAAGGATTGTGGTTTCATAAGAGCTCTGATCAAACTTTGGCGGCAAATCATTAATGTCTTTCACTCGGATCTTAACCTTTGTTGAGTTTTCACGCAAAGTGTCCGATGCGACCAAAGTTAGCTCATACTGGATGTGGGGATGGGTTTGTGGACAACAAAAATGCAAAGAAAAAAAAACTGAATATTTCATGCATTCGTGCGATAAATGTAATCATAAATCAAATCATAATTCAAAATATAAACAAATTTATAAACATTTCAATCATTTCTGTCATTCTTTGAGTGCAAACAACGAATACAAGACATGACATGAAAACAGTCGTATTTGGAATGACCTGTAATATACGCTTCGGGTTATGTCTGTCATCCTCTTCGGTAATCTGTGTCTCATACGTCGGCCGATCAAATGTCGGCGGATTGTCGTTAACGTCTTTGATGTGAATGATTACAGTCGTGTAGTTCTCATTCAGATTATCGGACGCAACCAAACGGAGCTTATACTGCAATATAAGGTGCAAAACACCCTTTCCTTACTCTCCATACGATTACGACATCAAAAACCCAAACAAAAGTCGAAAACAAAACAAAACGAATAAATGTTTAAAAACTTTACCTCTTTTCTGGTCTCGTAGTCCAGAGGTCCGGCCACATAAATAGCACCTGTCTCATTCTTCACAGCAAACGCACCACCCTGGTTGCCCCGGGTTATCTCGTAACGGATTTTGGAAGCTATTAATTGATAACATGATTAACTAATGACAACAATGGGCACAATAATAGCGACATACACTCATCCTTGTCCTTTGCGGTGACCGTAATCACTGTGTGCTGAATATCTTCGTCTTCGTTGACCTCCGCTTCGTATAACTGTTGGTCAAAATAGGGGGGATTGTCGTTCTTGTCTCCGATTCCGATCCGAATATATTTGGTCACAGAATTTGGTTCTTTAGCCTTCATGTTAGGTCTGTCCGACGGCGCGCCGTCCTCTGCGCGGACGAGTATAGCGTAGGCCTGTTTCTCCTCTCTATCGAACTCAGTCTTAGTATATATTTCTCCGGTTTCGCGATCTATTGAAAAGTATTTATCGCTTCCGTCCTTTGATTCGATGCCGTAATAGACTTTGTTGTTGGGATACGTGCCGTCCCTATCGATGGCCTGAACCTGTGTAACCTTAGTTCCGGGTGGCATACCCTCCAACACAGTCTCCTGTTCCCTCTCAATGAAGAGTGGGATCTCGTCGTTAACGTCTTCTAACACTATATAGACGGTGGCCTCAGAAGCCAACTGTTGAATACCGTTATTCTCGACCCGAACCGTGAGATTGTATTGTTGTATCTTTTCGTAGTCCAGGGGGTAATTGACAAAAATGTCTGCCCAAGTGATACCGTTGTCAACCCTTTGGCTCAAATAAAAACTGTCTCTTTTGTTGGTTTGTTCGGTTCCTCCTCTCATAAGAGCGTAGAAGACGGTCGGGTTGTCTGGTATTCCTGAACGGGCTTTGATTGAAATCACTTTACGGCCGACGTCTAGGTTTTCACGTATAGAAATGGGTCCGTAAACCGGTTGATCCCAAATGGGAGGGTTGTTCGCCCGGTCGACCACATCTATCACTATCTCAACCGTTGCCTTGTGTTGTGGAGACCCGTTATCATTGGCCAGTGCTCTCAAGTGGTATTGATCTCTATCTAAAGGCTTCTTAAGCATAATCCAACCCGACTCTGGGTTTATGGCAAAGTAGTCAATATCTGTGCGTTCATTAGGAGCCGTCAGGTTATAAGTGATGGCGCCGTTGTTGTCCGCGTCTTCGTCCGATGCACTGACACGTAGTATATTAGTACCAATAGGTGTGTCCTGTTTTACATTCTCTTTGTACTCTTGTCGGTCAAAAAGCGGTGGATTGTCATTGATATCAGTTATTTCCACTTTGAAAGAACAAACCCCTTCGAGAGGAGGCGACCCCCTGTCCACTGCCTTAACAGTGACACTAACGAAGCGGCCGTCATCTCCTTCCCTATCAAACACTTTGTTGGTCTTTATTTCACCCGTGACTTCGTCCACAAGAAATTTGGTCCCCTTTTGGTTGGGCTGTTGTACTATTGAGTACCTGACCTGTCCGTTGTGTCCTTTGTCCTGATCAGTGGCCTTAACGGTGACAACGGGTGTACCACTCGGTGCCCCTTCCTCTACCTGAGGCGCATAGAGACCGCACTCTTCAAAAATGGGTTTATTGTCGTTAACATCAGTGATGAACACAACCACTAATGCAGTGCTCGTGTGTGTAGTGAGAGCCCCGTTCTTACAACAGGAGCCGTCATCCCTGGCCGTCACATTCAACTCATACTTGTCTTTATCCAATTCAATCTCTCCGGGAATCAGTCGGATAACACCCGTCCTCTCCTCTATTGTAAACATTCCAGAAGTGGTTCCGCCGCCGACAAACCCGAAGTGTATATTATCTCCGTCTTTATCGGAGGCCACAACTGTTGTGACCAAAGTGTTTGGACCGGCGTTTTCATCGACATTAGGTGTGTAGACGTCTTGACTGAATTTAGGGGTTTCGTCGTTCTTGTTCTCCGTATACACCCTTACAGTTGCCGTTCCCGTCATCGGTGGGTCTCCTCTATCGGTGGCCTTAACTGTCAAAACATAGGTGTTGTTGACGTCGGCGTCGAGTCTTTTGTTGGAATATATGATTCCCTTCTCATCGATAGTAAACTCTTCGCGACTCAAAGAGTAGACAATCTCTGCGTTCTTTCCGGTGTCTAAATCACTGGCAGACACCTGAAGAATGGAAGTGCCGATAGGTATGTCCTCATCAATATTATGAGCTTGGTAATCCGGTAATTCAAATCGCGGTGCGTTGTCGTTAACGTCTGTCACTTTGATAGTCAGTTCAACTGAAGTAGAAAAACCTCCCGAGTCTTCAGTTGCGGTCACAATAAGAGAGTAAGTCTTTGGTTGTCTCAGCTCTTCGTAATCGAGTTCTTTGGCCAGTTTGACGACACCAGTCGTCGGCCCTATATTGAAAGTACCGGCGCCTTTGCCCTGAGCTCTAAGAGTATATCGTATATCTCTATCGGCGAATGATTTGGCCTTCACTTCAATAATATCGGAGTCTTTTCTTTGGTTCTCAGGAATGGTAGCCTCATATCGAGGCATATAGAACTGTGGAGGCCTTTTGCCCCCCATTATGGACAGTCGTTCTTCTTTTGTGGATTGGAACTGACGGTCACCCGTCGGTCCGTTATGGTCTTCGGCCTTCACGTATAGAACATATTCCTTATCCAACATAAAAGGCTCTGAACCTCTGGTGCGGACTTCACCGCTCCGTTCGTCGACTTCAAACCTTCCGCCGGCTTTGAATTGAAAACAAATATTAGTCATAAATTCAATGAAAAGCAATGAATGACTGACTTCTGTCCCGAATTAAAAAG
This sequence comes from Pantelozetes paolii, assembly GCA_034687845.1. Lineage (NCBI taxonomy): Eukaryota > Metazoa > Arthropoda > Arachnida > Sarcoptiformes > Oribellidae > Pantelozetes > Pantelozetes paolii. The sequence goes on along the minus strand of JAQGAT010000516.1, from coordinate 10,188 downwards.
TAGTGTATATTGTGGTCAGTGTCGGGATCTCTCGCCTGTAGTTTGAAAACGGGAGTCCCGGGCGGAGCGTTCAGTTGGACGACGGCCTGCATCGGCAGCGGTCTGTTTATGAAGTATGGATTCTCATCGTTAACGTCCTTCAAGTGGACAATAATCCTCTGCCGCTCGAGATCTGAATCAATAAATAATTGAATACAAAATCTCTTTCAATGATTAAGATATAAGACATACCATTGAGATGAGGACCCGTGGCGTAGACCCAGAAGTCAATAGTCTTTTCCTTCCCGAGCTGCTCGTAATCCCAGACCTCTTTGACTTTGACGGCACCCGTGAGGTCAACGGTCACCCATCGGTTCGGAGTCTCTATTTTATAGTTTTCTTCATTTAACTTCCGGTCCAATTGAAAAACAGTCATTCCCTGTACAGAGCCGTCCGACTCCTTAAACTCATAGCTCTTCGTCGGCCTAACCGACCGTTTTTGCATAGATTTGTGTGAACTGTGGACACCATTGGCCGAAGTGTTGCCAATGCTTAACACAATTGATAGCAAAACAATTGGTGTCCAAAATGTCTTCATTTTTATCACTGATTTGTATTTCATTTGTCTTTCAATCGATATAACGATACAATTGATTGCACTTAAGACTCATTGACCACAAAGTCAGACACAATATGAGCGCTGATGTCAGTCATAGACCACTAAATAGTGTCACAACTCATGTCTTAGTCTTGTATTTGATGTGAAACTCAATGATTCAATGAATTCAATGAAAACTGAATTAAATGTAAAACTATTTGAAAAACAAATGAAATATAATTTAAATATTAATGAAAATGTGAATCAAAGAGACGAACAGTGATTACATTCACAACAGTCATAGCACTCGACACTCGACAGGCCTTACAGTGCAGTCATTGCCAGTCATTGCCAGCACTGAATCAAAGCCCAAAACAACGCCCTTTCACTTGAATGCCGGCGCAAACGCTCTGCCAGTGCTTAGTCTCAAGCACTTGATGTTAACTGAACTTATTTTATTTGTACCCCTTTATGTTAACTATGATATTTGACATTGATCATTTGTTTCAATTTGATCAAGATGCTGCTATACTCTCATTGAGGTTAGGTTTTCATGTTAAATATATAAATGATCTTGATGTTCTTCATATTCATCTTCTATTCATCTTCTATTCATACCCCTTATAACCACTTCTCCCCCTTTAAGTAACGTTATATTTGAACCTTTCTAAGGGTTAGTGAATCGTTGTATTGATAGGAACGGTAGGGACGGCTGAGATGACAGTTGGGAATAGGAATGGTATAGGAATAGGAAAGACATGCGAATAGACGGCAGGTATTATACAGTGAGTGAAGCGTTACATAAATTGATGTTTTTGTGTGGAAAGGCAGTTATGATGGACAGACAGACACACATCCCGTCCCTTATTGTCTGCTATAATTTGGAAACACTTGTAAACCCTTTCCATTCAATGCTTTTCCGCAAAAAGTATTTAAAAAATGAGAAAAACTTTGTTTTTATGAGTAATTGATAAACGATTACAAACTTATCACTCAATAGACCGGAAATCTTATGAATCATTAGTTATTAATGTATAAACTTTGTGTGCATTTGGTTATGAAGGGAATGGTGTTTAACCTCTTATGGTTGACACTATGGGCACACCGTTTCACACAACTCGTCACACAAACTGACCTTTTCTTACCTTTTTTTACATTTATCTCAAAAATTATTTTGAATTTTAAATAATTTCCTTATTTTTCGTGAATTTATGTGAAAAAATGTGTTGTATTTTCGTAGCGAAGAGTAAAACCATTAAAGGGTTTAAGTATTTATTAAATTATTGTTAATTATTGCAAACATTTCTCACAATTACACAAAACTTCAGTATTTTTAGTATAAAAACAAAGTTTTATTCAAATTTCAAAAGTTTTGAAATCTTTTGTATTTTACCGGAAGTTTACTTCACTTTAAATTTAAATAGATTAAAGTTTACAAAATGAGCATGTACACTTACAAGTTAGTTATGTATACTGTTACTGGAACAGTATGAAATATTGACAAATGTGAAAAACATACTCCTGGTGAAACTACTCTGTACATTGTACAACACTATTATACCTATACCAGGATAAATCTATGCTATAATACCACTCCTCTGTTAGCCTTCGGATTAAAACTAACTTTCATTCAAATCAGTCATTAATTCAAAGGCGGACTCAAAAAGACTTAAAATATTTGTTTTATTTGTTTTTGTTTTTATTTTTTGTTTAAATTTTGTTTTTAATTTCAAGTCTTGAGTCGCAGTTCTCTTCAGTTTTCAATAATTTCATGAAATATTAATTATCTTTTAGTAAAAGCAATGAAATGTTACTCAAAATAGTCGATAAATATATAACTTTTTGAACTCAAATGCATTGAAAATTCATGAAATATAATATTTTTCGTTGAATTGATTCAAAAAAGTATTAATTATTTTAAAGTTAGGATAAAATGTATTGAAAATTGTTTTAAATAAACGATTTGTTTAAACATTTACTGAATTCAAAACATCCGTCAAATTATAAGTTAATGTGTGAGTTGTGAAGTAATAACCACTTTATGTGTCGATTGTTTTCACTGTTTGAATGATTAAAAAAAATTGAAACCAGTTTTTGATGAAAATAATTATAATGTTTAAGGGATTTCAAAAACATATAAAATATTGAATGAAATGAAATACACATTCATTTGCGGTTCAAAACTAAGTTTACTTTTTTGACAGAAATTGATTGAAAAACAAATGAAATATTACTTCAAATAATGAATGAAAAAACAAATAGAAATAAAAGGAATAATAAATTGTTTGCAATTGTTTTCACAAAATGTTATTCAAACTTATTTTCCCATGTTAACCAATAAATAACCAAGATACATTATTCCCATTTTATACTTAATTCTCATTTCGATTTTAATTAATAAATTATGTAAATACTGTAATATGAATCTATGAATCAGGGTAAATCTTGTATCAGAGAACTTTTAAATTTATTATTTTTAAACATTAAGTGATTATATTGTAAACAAAAGTGATGTCACTTATGTGTAAATGTTGTCCAAAATCTGATTTAATATGAAAAGCCCTTTAATTAATGAATCATTTTTCAAGTTATGAATCACAAGTCAAACAAATTTTTAATTCAATTATAATTTAGATTATATTTTATTTATTGAATGCAATAATAGTTGTGTTTATGAATTGATTGCTTCATTAAAACTCTATTTTTATATTTTTATTGTTAACTCTTTTCATAAAATTTTTAAAAATCAATAATATTTAGAAAAAAATCAATTTTTGGTTTTGTTTTTAATATTTCTATAAATTCAATGAAAATTGAATTCATTCTCAAATATAGAAATGATTTTGTTTAAAGTTTTGTGAAAAAATAATGAATTTCTTAATGAAAATCAAATTCATGTGATTGAATCAATTAGTATCAAACAGGGTTGAGAGGTATTGAAATTTACCCAGTCTCATTATGTTTAACTTAAAATATTTATATAATTTTATAAAATCAATCATAAATTAACTGAAATTAAAATAACTCATTCAATTGGAGGGAAAGTATTACGAACTTCTACTACTGTATAGTCCTATACTCTCAACATCCCTGGTATTAAATGATAACAAATAATAAAATAAATATTTTTGAAGACTTTGTTATATTTATTAATTTCTAAACAAAGTTGTGATCTTTGAAAACATTATTCAATGCTTTTCACAAAAATAATTTTTTTTATAACTTTTATTCAAATTCTAATAAAATATGAAATTATAATACAAATTAACATTTATTTAATGAGTAATGGAATAAAGTTCGGCAAAAATGTGTAGTAAAGTTACATTGGTCAGTGATATGCTTGCTTATTATTCAAGTCACTATTATATTGATATACAGTATTTTAATCTTGGTGCAATTTGATCTAAATTAAATATAGAAATAAAATCACCTTCATCATTATTCTTAAAAAGTATATCAAATATTAATGACCTCAACAAATATATTGATTCAAAATTTTCCAAAGTATTGATAATTATATTTAATAATCAAATAAATGCAATAAAAAAATGATTATTTCAATGAAATGTTGAGTGAAAACAGTATTTTTAAAATTATTCTTATGAAGTGATGTTTAGAATAAACATTTGAAACAACCTTTCATAGATTATTTAGAAGTGTTAAGTTGTAAAACATTAATTTAATGGGTTTAACATCAGGGCCAAAATGTTTTCATTTAAACCTTCGTATTATTTATTTAATTTTGATATCTTTTTGATCCTAAATAACAGAATTCGTGTCAATATTCTGCAATCCATTCAAAAGCTTTGAGTAAAAACACTAAAAAGTGAAATATTTGATATACTCTTCACATTCTCTGTAAGTGAGAGGTTGTGACCTAGGATTTGGTTGTGATTTTATATCCCCTTCAAAGCACTCAACTTTGTTTAACAGTTATTAAAAACATATTAAACTATATTTTCAAGAATTTTCCAAATAATGAATAAAAATTATAAAAATTCAAAGTTGTTTTGATTTAATCTTGAAAACACCAAAAACAGGGGTTTTGCCGATGTTTTTGAACTATATTTGTTTAAATTGTAGTTCTTATGCAACGGTAGTGCAGTTTGGTTCGGGTGTTTAAATTAGGCTAAGTTTATACAAAATAGCCCTGAAGTTGCAAATCAAATGATATGATTATAAATATATAAATAAAAGATTACTTTAGTTTTGAGTTTAAGTCAAAAATCAATACAAATTCAGAGAATATCAGTATTTCTTACAAAACAAACACTGAATTCCATGTCCTTTAAGACGCCTTTTGAGAAGATATCAGTCAATAACCATAAGTGTCGAAGAGTACAGTTAGGAAACATAGGTATGTGTGACTCCACTGTGAAGGGAACAGTTGTAAACAGTAGTGTCTTAGTCTGTGCCACAGTGACAGTGAACTAATCTTTTTATTAGTTTTTTTTGGAAATCATTTTATGTATTAATAATACATAAGCTTTGAATGAACTCCTAATCTATTCGATGGTCTCTAAAGTGGGAAACATTTTATGAATAACTGTTGAATAGAACTCCCAGTGCTTATTGTGTGCTAACAGTGCTCTCAATATAATTCCATAATTTTTATAATAAATTGACAATAGATTTGATTTTTACGATTCAGTCGTTCATTACTTATTATCAATTCATTGTACAGTATATGAAATGAATTGAAAGTTTTGTAGTTTTTATTTTATTCAGAGTTTGTTTTGTGTTTCAATTGATTCGTGATTTTAGTGTCAAATATTGAAAACAATGGAAACATCGCAGAGCTATAAGAACCGTACGATTGAGTCATCCCTTCTGATGGAGTCATCGATCACAAGAAGAGGACCCGGGCTTACGGAGAGGAATAGAAAAATGTCCGGTTCTTTCCTTCAGGACAGTATCAACAGTAGTGTAGACTTTCCCGCATACATCCCGTGGCAAACACTATCATCCGATCTCTCGGACAGACTTCGGTATGCATTAGGGATTAGGAGTTTTTATATATTGACGTAATTGTGTATTGATTGCAGTCAGGGATCAGTTCGGATAAATCGCAGGTATTTTTTCAAATTTACTTAAAAGGTAACCTAACCTAACAATACCCGGGTGTTCAGCAATATCGTCGAATGGGCCACAATTAAGGAGGAAAATGAAAGAACACCTCTGTTTGAACAGTTGGCCCGAAAGTATGAACCGACCATTCCTTCAGATGAAAGCAGTGGATCAGACTATGGAAAGCCGGGAGCGACGGATGCCCTACAAGGAGGTCAGACATTGAACTTTCCATTAATTATAAAAATACTAAAAAATGGATAAAAAATAATTCATTTTGTGATGAATTCAAACGTAATATAAATATCATTGAAATTAAAGTCATTCAAAGTTTTTATCAATTTTTGGTTTTTAATCAAAAGTTTATATAAAAAATACATTTTTATGAAAATAACCCCAAAATAGTCGTCTGTTTGGCCTCAATGTCGGTAAAATGTTATCACTAAATGGATTCGTGTTTTATGTCTTGTTATCACTAATTGGGTCTCAATTACAAACACTCGAGTCATCGTCACTATCCCTCTTGTGATCACAACCCGTGCCTACAATGTCATCGTCAGAATCAATGTGTTTATCGTTAGACATATGATTTGAATGACTGAACTTTGCAGATGAAAACGACGACTCAGTGGTCGGAGAACTACATTCAGTGCTAGTTTTGTGCAAAAGCTCTGAGCTATGGATTGATTCCAAACTTTCACTCAAAACTGTTTTGTTTTCATTCACCGACTCTTCGATCGCAAGTTTTGCCGCCATTTCGATGACATCTAAATCCAAAACGATATCACTTTTACTGATCTTAAGGGTTTGGAGAGCGTTTGCCAATGAGTTGAAGACATTTGGACTCAAGTACTGCAACCAAACGCAGTAATCAGTTATGTAGAGGTCGTTCAAAAGATACCTTCCCTCTCCTCCACTTTCATTCAACATCTTATGAATGTCTAAAAAATACTTTAAAACATAGTTTTGTCCAAATCTTAACACTTTTATGACGTCTTTCAATACACTTATGGATAAATTCCAGTCCCTATAGAGTGGATAACAAAGTGATCTACGAATACAAGTGATGACAACGTCTTTAAGGGAACTGTATGTCTCAAACCAGGATAGAGTTGCCGATAGTTTGCATACATTCCAACCCGACTCTACATTGGGTTCACATTCATTGACCCGAAGATCATAGGAAAAGGCGTACAAAATGTCAATCATTGAAAACAAGACAAACTTTTTCTCACTTTTATCTAAAATAAACTCTTTTTTCGGCAATTCTTTCATTTTAAACCTCATTTCGGCGCTAAATGTCTGATCTTTTTGTGATTCATTGCCGAAGAGATTAAATGCTATCAATTGAGAGATAATGTCTTTTTGGTCAAACATGTCCGACAAGTAGTGCTCGTCATTGAAATCATTTCTCTCTCTTTCCAGTCTTTCTTCTCTTCTTTTACTCAAACTTTTATGTTCCGGATCTTTGATATCTATTAAACCATAGAATTCTTCTTCAATTCTCGCCACAACTCCTGAGTATTGATTAGCGAATCCATACTTCTCTCCCAAAAGTAATAAATCTTCGGATTCTTGTCCAACAGTTTGTTCTAAAAGCCAATCAAAGTCTTCATCAATAGATTCAAACAAATCATTGTTTTGATGACAATTATCTTCAATCACTTCAATCAAAGGTTTTTTATTCATTTGTTTATTGCTATTATTAGACAATAATTTGGTCAACAAATCCAATCCTTCAAAATGTTGGCCAGGGATCAATTTTGAGACTTTTACTAAAAAATTGCCGTCTTTTGAGTCATAATTAGCTAATTCTTCGCCATTTTCCGTAATTTTTGAGGGAAGGGTTAACCTAAGCATAACTTGTTTGTCAATATATTCACAATTTATAAACCTTTGAAACAATACCTAAGATAATAGGGTTTGGAGTAAAATCTGAAATCTTCGTCATCGATATGGATCTCAGTCTCAGTGATGCGAGCATTCGGTGCTCTTATACTTATAAAGAGATAATTTTGGTCCTGAGTTATACTAAATATCGGAGTTATCATTGTTTCGGTGTTTATTTCATACCAAACGATAAAAGGGTTAGAAATTAACTAAAAAACAAAAGTTAAATAAAAGATTAGTTTAAATATCAATAAAATTTTGTTTAAAACAAGTCATAACTATTCGCATATTTAGGCTCGGGTTGGAAAGTCGGTGCTTTCCTGTTGGTGAACGCAGCGTTAGGCGCGGGTGTACTCAACTATCCGGTCGCTTATGACAGACTGGGAGGTCTGACAACCGCTACTATCGTTCAATTGGTTTGAACTTAAAATCATTTGATATAAAATAACAACAAATTGTTTAACCATTAGATCATAATTGCAATGTTGGCCACAACTATGTTAATACTTATATACTGTTCCGATATAAACAATGACAGCACATATCACGACGTATTGCTATCGATGTGCGGCAAAAGAGCCCAACAATTGGCGGCCGCGTCTATAATGTGTACTTGTTTTGGCATTAATGTAACCTTTCTTATAATAATTGGCGATCAATACGACAGAAGTAAGTGTTTGTATGAAATCATTAAAATGTTTTGTAAATTTGATTTTTATTTATAATACAAAGTATTTGCGACATATATTGGGGAGAATTTTTGTCGCACCTGGTATTTGCACCGCAACTTCACAATTTCTATAACAGCTATTGTTTGCATTTGGACGATGTGTTACTTCAAAAGATTAGACTTTTTGAGATACGCAAGGTTTGCTTATATTTATTTCATTTTAATCCATGTTTGAGGAGATAATCACAAAATATATTACAAAAACTAAAATTATTTCATTTTTAACTCATTTTTATGAAAATAATTTCAAATTTCATAAAAACTTTCAACACTTCTTACAAAACCTATAATAAAGGGTTGGTTTGAGTGAAAACAGGAACAGATATTATATAAATATTATTTAAACCTTAGATTAGATGAAAAATGATTGAAAAAATTAATCAATTTATAGCACTCTTGGAGTCTTTGCTATGCTTTACGTCGTATTCCTTAATATTTATGAATATTTCAAGATTGATGAAACTCCCGGTGACATCAAGACCAGGTTAGTTTAAGAATATTCAATTTCTAACACTTATACTGTATTTCCGACCCTTCCTTCCAGCCCAACAAGTGTGGTCAGTCTATTAGCAGCACTTCCAGTGGTGTGCTTTGCATATCAGGTATTAAAAGATAATTAAATAATGTTTAATAAAAACTGCATTTGTTTGCGAAGACCCACGAAATAGTGGTTCCGATCTATGCATGTATGGCCGAAAGGAAACTAAAAGCGTTTTCAAAGGCCACGGCTTTGGCTCTCTTTATACTATTCTTTCTCTATTGCTTTGCCGGCACTTTTGGGTACTTGAGTTTTGGGTCAAATGTTTCCGCAGATATTATGGTAAGTGATGTTTGGCTACCTTTCCCTTCATTTTATTAATAAACTAATACAACAGCAAAAGTTTGATGCGAGAGATCCCATCGTCGCCGCAGGTATTGCTCCTTATATTTGCTTTTGTATTGAAATCAATGAAAATATTGTCTAAACTTAGGAATCATTGCATTAATTATAAAAATGATCACAACTTATGCGCCGCTAATGTTCTGCGGAAGGTATGGAAAGACATATATTTTTGGCTAACTTTACAAATAGTAATAAATTTTGTCAAAACAGAGGAGCACTCGACGGCCTGTACGCAGAGTTAAGCAAACTGTCGACTGAGGACTTCATCGGCGGAGAGCTGAGGCGTCGGATAATCATAACCACTGTTTGGAATACAGTTGTTCTCATCCTATCTATAGTTACCCCGAATATAACCATTGCTATCGAACTCTTGGGTTAGTTATGAGTCAAATGGCAAACAATTAATACCATTCCCTAAATGACAGGTTCATTGGCGTCATGTAATGTATTTGTATTCCCGGGCCTATGTATGGTAGCCCTGGCCAAACGAATGAACAATTTAGGAAATTGTGTTTTATTTAGTAAATCGCTGTTTATTTATGGACTGTTGGTCATTATGACGGGTGCTTTCATTTTTGTAATCGTCATCTTTCAGGTGATCAATGACCTGCTCTACTCTGAGGGGGAAATACTTCTTTGCAAATAACCATTAAATACACCTTTCATTGAGAATCTCCTTTGAGTTCAAACCCTTTAAAGTTATTTTAAGTTTTAAATCATTTTATTTAAAAATAATTTTATTTTTGCATTACTTTTGATAAAAACAATGCATTTCTCAAATAAAATATTCAATTCAAGTGTTTTAAGGGGTATTTATAAGTAATGATAAAAAGGGGGTAAAATTGAAATTTAAAAAATACAAACCAATTGTGATTCAAATGAAGCGCTTTATAGGCGTTGGCCTGAAGTGCGCATAAAGTAATGTATTTCTGGTTTGGCTTTGCTTTCAATGCATTGCAAAGTGTTTTGCAATTAATTGATGAATGAATTGATGAATGAATTGATGACTGAATTGATTGTAATATTGATTACAATAAGTGT